>WNYC01000031.1:210884-454031 GCA_021396375.1 Sporothrix mexicana
TCAATGTGTCGATGTGTCAATGTGTCGATGTGTCAATGTGTCGATGTGTCAATGTGTCGATGTGTCAATGTGTCGATGTGTCAATGTGTCGATATGTCGATATTTCGATGATGTCAATGGCAATGTCGACGACGATGGGAGTACTCTGGAGCTCTAGATGAAAATCTGTTGGACGGCGGCAACGGCAATGGCAATCAATGGTATGTGCGGCTGCATGCCAGTGGAGAGGTGAGACAGCAGTTAAAGTATGTCGTAGAAAGAGGAAAGAGAGAAGAGAGAGAGAGCTGGCTGGAATGCGAATGCCTCGTGCGGCCGGAGTCGAAATCGGATTGCACACGGATCGAAGGCGTTGGTAATGGAGGATGACAGCTGACGGCACGCGACACTGTTTCTTTTCCTTTTTCCTTTTTCCTTTTTTTCGTTTCTTCGTCTTTTCGCCAGTCAGGATGTTGTCTGTGGCACAGTCGGGCGGTGGCACAGGTTGACTGTAGACTGTTGGTTCTTTTCTTTTTGGTCGTTTGGTTGTCCCTTTCGTTATCCCTTATTTTCTTTTCTTGTCACGTTAATCCTGCTTCGTTTCTGCTTTTATTTCTCTTTTATTTCTCCTTTGCTTCTCCCCCCATTTTACTTTATTTTTACTCTTCTGTCCATCTGTGACGATCGCAGGCCGTTTCGTGGCCCACATCCCTGTCCAAGTTTTTTTATTTTGGCTCCGGTCGACGTTGTCTGCCGTTTTCTTTCTTCTTTTTCCTTTTTTCGTTACTCTACTATGTCGTACTCAGCTACCATTAGCTCCATTCTAATAATAATCCCCAGTTTCAACAGCTCAATTGAGTTTGCTGCACCTAGTGCAACACTGAGACAATGCATGACAAGTATCCCGGAGTACATGTGCGTCGTTCTTTTCTTGTTCTTCTCCCTCGTGTCCAGCTTGGAAGTTGCACCGTTTTCGCTTTTTGTCAAGTTTCGGCTCTCTGCTTTGATGACGTCGCGCCCGACGTTAGCTCATTTTGCACGGCAGAGGAGCCAAGCGGCGCGGGAAACAGAGTCGCATCGATCGCTTGGTGCTTGGCGCAACTTGGCAAGGCTCAACTCTCAGTAAGTATTACGATTTACAGTACGTCGCACTCGGTGCTCCAGTGAAAGAGTTGCGCCGACGGCAGAGGCTGCAGCGGTCGTGGCGGTGGCTTTTCACACAAACGCAGGCTGGATTCGGAGTGTGGAAAGTTGAAACAGGCATTGGCCATGATTCTCGTTTCGTTCAAGTCTCTTTTTCCTTTTATTTCATTCTGCTGCCTAGCGCATCGACGTGACGAGGCCGCAGACGAATCCAACATGGGAAAGGGAAAAGAACGAGAGGTTGTCATAGGGCGTTTGTTCACATTAAGAGCCCTTTCCCCTTTTCCTCTCCACTAAAATCGACAACGTCTCCCCTAAAACTACTGAGTATTACGATGCTAAATGCTAAACCTCCCAATAATCACCCCTTACCCATTTCCCGTTTCCCCTCGTCTGATTCGACTCCCTGTCGATCGCACTCGCGCGTCGTACTGCGAGTACGTAAGTACCGACGCGAGAGGGAGCTAATTGGGCCTGGCCTGAGAATACCCTTGGCATAATGTGACCACTGACCATGGAGACTTTCAATTCTGCGAATTGCTCCGTATTACTGAGTATTACTCCCTTCTTGGACTCAGTGCTGACTGCGACATGAAGGAATGCTCAACCACTTGACTCTTCTACCTTCAAACGGACAATCTCTCTGCATGCATTCACCGTTTCCGCCGTTGCACACAATTTGCAACGTACTGAGTACCGTGTAATACCCTGTGCAGTTCGAAACAAAACGAGAAGAAATAGAGGGGACCAGAAGGAGAGGGGACTGTTTTGGTTTGAATTCGAGGCACGAGCTTCTTTCGTATCAAGCTTCTGGAGCTCAACCAATCTGTGGCAACTCCACCACAACTCTACCGCAGTTCAACCGACCAACGTACTGTGCCTCTGCCGTGCCTCTTGTGCGACTTCTGCCTTCTGCCTCACTCTGCCTCAATCCTCACTCAATGCGTTGTCTGTTGGCCATTATCCATTTTCCACAAGTACGGCGCATTTCCGCCCTGCATTGTCTGTAGTTCTCGTCGTCTTCCTCCACCGCCGTGTAGGATGGAGCTCTGCGCAGCAAAGAAAAGGTCTGAAGCAAGGTCCCGGCGGTCTAAACCTGCAGCTGTCATCTCGTTTTGTGCGGTCTGTCGTGGTCTGTTTTCACGCTCTCTTCCGCCGTGCCTCCTTTCCACCTCTCTTTTGTTTTCCTTGCTCGTTCACGCCCTGCATCTCGTCGCATCCGTTTCTGCTTTTCATTCGCTCCTCGTTCTTCGCTTTCTTTGAAACGCCGTGCCTCGCGCCTCCCTCGACCTCCTCACTTGAAGTACCTCGACCCAGTCACTATTGCGGCGACAGTTGGTGATCGTTGTCTCGATCTTGGCCCGCTTTATCTTTGTTACGTTTTGGTCTTTTCTCGTGTTCTTCTGTTTGTTGTTCTTTTTTTATCTCGCGTCTTTCTCCATTCAGTCCAAGCTCCCTTTTTAAGGTTGTTTAGGTTGTTCTGGACGTCCTTCCAAGACTGGTTCCAGTGTTTTCAGTTGTTTCCAGGGTCGTTGCTAATATCGGAGCCAAAATGTTTGTTTCCTCCTCCCGAATGCCTCCTGAATGCCTCTGAATACGAGCTTCTTAAACTGCTGCCTGTTGCCCGATATCTTGGCGAACCACGCCCATTCAATCGACAATCCACTCTGCCACTGAACACCACCATGTGCCTCCATACGCCTCCTGACAGGCGGCCCGTCGGCTTCGGCAATTTTTAAATTTAACACAAAAAATAAGCTTTTTTCCACGACACATCCAAAATCCTTCTCCCGGGCGGAAACGAGACAGCAGTGTAGAATAGGGCGTGCGTGGGATTGAGACTGTCCATCATTGGTGAGAAAGTGAATGCATCTATGTCGTATTTACGTCTGCGCTATGTACATTTGTTGTTGATCTTGCCTTGTCTGATCATTGATTTGCGTCCTCGCCCTCACCGCATCTTTGTCCTCTCTTCTCCCCTCTTCCTCCTCTTTCTTAAACTGCTGCCGAGAGGTGTCATGGCCCTCGGTTCCCAGTCCTGTTCTGATCCCAGTCTTCTTCCTCGCTCGCTTCGCTCGCTCAGACTCAGACATTGCGCATCTTCTCCAGCACCGGCCGGTAGTTCTGCTCCAGCACCTCCTTGCTCACTCGTGCGCCGTCCGTGTCCGGCGCCGGAATGTTCCACACGCCGAGCGTGCGCCGCTCGCCGACCGCCACCTGGAGGCAGGCGCCGCCGCCGTACTCTTCCTTGGTCACCAGATCGACCATGCCCTGGGCCACCTCCTCGGGCATGACGGCCATCGACGGCTTGTAGTCGAACTGCTTCATCTTGGCGGGGTCGGCGGTCCACATGGGCGTGTGCACGTAGCCGGGCGCCACGAGGACGACCTTGATACTTTGTAATTCGTCCAGGTCGGCGACGGACCGCACGAAGCCGACGACGGCGTGCTTGGTGGCGCAGTACAGCGGCGAGGCAAAGGCACCCTGGTAGCCGGCGAGCGAGGCCACCACGAGGACGACGCCGGGCTTTTTGGCTTTCACCAGCGTGCGGATCGCAATGCGCGACAGCTTCAGCGGGTGGTTCACGTTGACCTCGACCTGCCGGTAGCCGTCGTCCTCCGTGTCGTCCCAGAAGCTCGACCAGTCCGGCTCGAACACGCCCGCGCCAGCAATGTAGACGTCCGGCACGTCGCCAAACGTCGCGGCCGCCACGGCCACCGTGTTCTCGAGGTCGGCGCGCTTCGTGACGTCCGTCTTGGCAAAGACGACCGCCGTCTCGTTGGCCTCCAGGAACGTCTGTGCATCACCGGTGAGAGCCAAGTCCGCAATCACCACCTTGGCGCCCTGCTCGACCGCCTGCTTGGCAAACGCCAGGTTGATGCCCGACCCGGCGCCCGTCACCACGGCAATCTTGCCCGCCAGGGGGAATGCGCCGACGACCATGTTGCAGGGTGCGTGGCAGAAGGGTGCGTAGCAGGTAATTTGGCGTAAAGGGATGTCGTAGCCGTGTTGTATCGTGATGTATCGTGATATGATCGTAGCTCGGTTTCTTTTGTCTTTTTCCTTTCACTTTTATTTACATCACGTCCACCCTCCATATATATCCCCTTTCTCCCAAGACCCCTCCCCGCACGATGCCCAGCTCCCCTACTCCTGTCCCCTCTCCATCTCGTCCGGACCTCAACGGCTGTGCGAGGCACAAAAACGGCTATCAATAGCCATGTGAGTATCCCGCTAAACTGCTTTGGGCGTTTGGGGAAGCGTCCATCTTGGGCGTACTCGTGTCGTTGGCGCATCTCGACTTCTCCAACAATCTAGGCGTTGGAAAAGAACATCCAATGCACTGAGTGTGGGGTTGAAGACAGTTACACACTCAATGGGAAACGTAACGGGCGACAGATACTCCGAGTGTCCGTCGGGGATGCAATTGAAGTTGGGGTGGTGAGTTTGCACGCAAATGAACTCTCCAGAATGCGGAGAATTCCAAGGCTTCACGCCTCTAAGTCATGACTCAGTTAGCTCTGAACTTCACAGGACGCCGTATTGGTCCAGCCATGCATACTGACAAAGGCGAGTCTAAATACCTCATCACAGGACGACGGTATTTAAGGAGCATTCAGAAACTCAAAGGAAACACTGCCATTCACCGTGCTTCTTGTGTCTATTGAATAAGACTGTTTTAATATGAGCACAATACGACTCTTGAGATGCAAGCAGAATGACATCGCTGTCGCATTGCAGGTCCATTGCCAGTCGTTCCGTAATCCCATCTTCCCGAGTGGTGTCACGCTAGCCCCAGATTCCCCGTCCTTTTGCGCTACAGAATACTCCGAGCATTCAACATTCAACACCCGGCATCCGGCCCGGCCGTCAGGGGAATTCAAGCCAGACTACAGACTACAGACTCCAGACTACACACTGCATTCATGGCGGATGACCAAGTGGAAGCAATACGTGCCTCATACAGTAACACTTCCCAAAGAGGAAAGAAACAACTTGCACGCTTCCACTGGACATCGCCAAATGGAGAATGAGTTAATGGAGAACCCATAGTCTGGTGGGTGTCCATGTTCCGGAGAGACCTCATCCCTTCTTTCCTGGAAAGTCAAGACGCCTCTACCACGAGACGCTCTTTACAGTTGACAGGCAATGTTTACGATACCTCACTTAAACGTCTCTTCAGACAACTTGGACACCCACAAAGCTGTCGTCGCCAACCTATTCTGTCCACGCCGTTTGGTCCTGCTTCCTTTGACGGGAGACGTTGTCGAGGACACAGGTCCACTACTCTCGCTTCAGAGCCGTGTATTTTGTGTTGGTGCTTTGAAAAGGCTGCTATCCATCGTCCACGACATAAAGCCGGCAGATGCGAAGTACGGCATAGGTCGGACTCTGTTGCGTGTCTTCTGTTCTTCGTTCCGTGACTGTTTGCATCGAGTGCGTCGAAGAGTGTTGTGCAATGATGCAATGGAGAAAGGAGGGAAGACACGCCTTGAGAGGCAGAAGGCGGTGAGCGATTGCGGCAGAATAGTGTCACAGTTGTTCTAGTCCTGAATAGGCAATCGCGACTGTCGAGATGTGATCGCTGGACGTCACAGCCACAGGCCATGCAAAGATAGAAATGAGATCATGTTCGACGTACAAAATGTAGTGCTCTTGACAGGCTGTAGTTTATTAATTTATTCTGCGAGTATTGTTTACTTTTTATGACAACTATAATTGTTTCACGAAATATTTTGTTTAATTTTTCTTGATTTTATTTAATGTACAAAAAAAAAAAACATGACACGAAACGATGCAATAAGGAAAAACACATGTAAACTGGATCTCAAGATAAAGTGAACCTTCACAACATTTATTCTTCTTCACTTTCGTTTAACATCCCCTGTCATCTGATGCTCATACCTGTTGAATATACAAAGGATGAGCAACTCGGAAGGAGGCCCGGGATATGGTTGCAGTTTCCCAAAGAGGCAACTGGCGACTTGCACACTTGGGGAAAGAGCAATCCACAAAGCCACCACCCCCTCCTTCCATCTGGAATCTTGCTCATGTCATTGACATAAGACCCCGATGTCCTATCTCGGGAAGGCACGGCTCCCGTGCAAGTAGCCGCACTAGACTCGTTTTGACGACATGCAACGTTTGGCCACAATTCAGTGCGCCTTCAAACAGTCACAGAATCAAAACAACCTTCCTGAACTGTATCCCTTGACCGTACTTTTGATTTTGTCTACACCTTCATTCACCAACCACTATATACAAAGATTTTATGTTACTTTACGTCCTCTTCCGCATCTGTTCGCTCCTGTCAACTCGTCTGCTCGTCTCCTCTTCTCTTTTCCATCAACGGCTCCGTCCTCTTTCGCTTCTTCTTTTCACGAAGCCGGCGAGTATTTGTTTTTTATTTTCGACTTCGTCGACTCCGTCGACTCCGCCAACTCCTCGCCGTCTAAGCCGACGTCGTCGTCTCACCGCCAAACGGCGCGCCCACCGGCCGCACCGACTTGGCGCCCTTGCTGGCGGTCCGGTACGCAGCCACGGTCTTGTCGGCGGCCGGGTTGATGGCGGCGACCATGCCGTTGGCGCAGTGCGCGCCGACGGAGCAGTAGTAGTAGGCCGGCTCCGTGTTGTTGACGGTGACGCGGAAGATGTTTTTCTGCAGGGTGCGTAGCATTAGCATGAGTCCATGTGCGTAGCAGGTAGACTCACTGAGAATCATCATTTTGTCTTTCTCTTTTCTCTTCTTCTCCTCTTCTCTTCTTCCCTTTTTCTCTTCTTATATAAGACTGCCTCGCAGTCTTTGGTCGTCCACTTGGTCGACAGACTCCCATCTCCTTCGACCGCTTCGCGGTCTCAGTCGTACTTACATTCGTGGCCGACCCCGTCTCCGTGGTCGACGCCCATCCGCCCGCCGACGGCGTGCACGGCTTGTCAAAGTCGCCCTTGACGGCATCGTGCACACCGCCGACAAAGTGGAACTCGACAATGTCGCCCTTGGCCGCCGTGACCGAGTCCGGCGTAAAGGTCAGGCCGCCCTGGCCGACATCAACCTTGAAAGTGGCGGCCGAGGCGGCGGCGGCCATAAAGAACTGGGAGAGCTTCATTGTAGTGCGTAGCTGGAAGATAAACTTGTGCTGATATGGTGCGTGGTGAGAAGATTTGCGTGCGTTTGATGAGAGAGATTGAGCAACTTTGAGGGGATTCGGGAAGTTGAGCAGGTTGTGAGCAGATTTCCTGAGTTTATACCTGCACGATAGCCATACTCTCCCACAAAATCTCCTCATCTTTAAACAGCAGTGCATTGCATTCGTGTACTTTGTACACCGTACCTGTATCGTATATCCGTATCCAGCCAAGAACCGTTGGAGATTATCCAAAGAGGCCGGACATTGATTTTACTTTAAAGAGGAGGAAGAGAGTAAAGGCGAAAGTCGGACTAAACGCGAGAAACGGGAGCCAGTACGACAGAGGATCAAAGACAAGGTGAAGACAGAGTCATGTCGGTAAGTTTGGGCTTGGTGTGCTGAGAGACATCGGACGGTATCCACCGAGATAATCTAATCAATCGCTCAACCGCATCGATCATCCCAGTGTCGACTGCAGCCTGCCTTTGTCCGACGTCCGACGTCCGAGCCCAGATTGGCTGACAATCTGTCGTCGAATTAGGCTCATGCAGGTACAGCCAGGTACAAGAACTGTAGGCTGTTGAGGGTGGTGGGCGTCGGGTAAATCAGCGGGAGCGAGGGACCAATCTATTCTTCTATTCTTGGGGGTGTCGTGTCTCGGCATTTGAGGAAATGGTTGGAGGGACGGGCTGGGGGCTGCTGGAAAGTATAAAGTATGTGCCTTACCGGGCAAGAGTGACATGAGCGAAATAGAGCTGTCTGTCAATAAAGAAGTACGTGAGATAGACAAGGTCAAATCACCGAAGCGTGCATACCACACGTCTCGCGTCCTCTCGGAGGATATTGTCAATGGATGCAATGGATGCAAAGGATATCTATTCTGCTATTAGGCAATATAATTCCGTGTCTATATGTCCCCTTAGTCGTCTTTCCCTTTCGTGTTTTTCCTCCATTTGGCCGTTCTCGCCTTGTCCTCCCATCGGTCGGACCTTGGTTGGTCACTTCACATCCGGAAGCGACGCCTCGTACTGGATGTACTCGGCCAGCTCGTCGACCAGGTCCTGTGCGCCCTCGTCGGACAGCGGCACAATGGGCAGGCGCGGCGCGCCGCCGTAGCCGAAGCAGCGGTCGAGGACGGCCTTGAAGCCGGGGACGGCGCGCAGGGTCAGGCTCCAGTCGGCCTGGGCGAGTTTTTGCTGGGCGGCGCGTGCTTTCTGGAGATCGCCCTGGACCGCCAGGTTGTAGACCTCGACGCAGGCGCGCGGAAAGATGTTTGCGGCGCCGACAATGGCGCCGGAGCCGCCGACGACGACGGTGGGCAGGATGAAGTCGGCGACGCCGGCAAAGGCGAGGAAGGGCGTCTTTGTTTGCGAGGCCGTCGCAGACGGCCGAGGACCAGAAGAATCCACCTCGCTGAGAGTCTCCACCCCGTTAATCACGCGCGCCATCTTGCCAACGCTGCCGCAGGTAAACTTGGTGCCGACAATGTTGGGGTGCGCGGCCAGCCTTAAGATCGCGTCGCTGTCCAAGTCAAAACCGGCGGCGGCGCCTGGAAAGTTGTAGAGGACGACGGGCAGCGGGCTGGCGGACGCGACCAGCTCGAAAAAGCGCTCCCGCACACCCGCCGCACCGTTTGGGCCGCCGTTGACGACCGTCGGCGCCAGCACCAGGACGGCGTCGGCGCCGGCGTCGGCCGCGTCTTTGGTGAGGGCGACCGTGGCAGCCACGCTGACGGCGGCGGTGCCGGCGATGATGGGGACGGCGTCAAAGCCGGCAGCATCCAAAGCGGCCCTTGTGATCTGGACGACGGCCTTGCGCTCGGACGGCTCGAGCAGGGCGGCCTCACCATTCGAGCCGTTGCACACCAGACCGGCGCAGCCGGCGCGGGCGAGGCGGACGGCGTGGCGAGCAATGGTGGCGGCGTCGAGGGGCGCGTCAAGAGGCGTGTCGGCCGTTGTCGTGGCGGCGGTCTTGTAAAACGTCTGGGTTGGGGCGTAGATGCCCGGGACGAGAGTGCGGGCCATTGTGAGGGGACGGGGAGGTGGATGCTGGACGTGGACGGCGGACGGTGGACGGCGGTAGATGTGTCGTGATGACCTAGGACGGGATACAGCGCACCAAAGTATGCTCTTGGTTCATGTGTGATTATGTACGGCCACAGATGCCTTGTCAATGTTCGCCCATTCAACTACCGACAGCCTGTCGACCTTTAGATGTACGTTGTCATCAGCGGAGCTCTTCTCTGTCTCCTTGCCTCTTTGCCTCCTCATTTCGCGCCGTCGTCGGAGGAGACGGTCATCATCGGCTGTTTTTGTTTAGGCCCTTTTGCTTTGTTCTTTTGTTCCTCTATTTGTTCGTTCTCTTCGAAAGTGTCCACCATCCCCCACACAATCACGATCACGACCACGGCCAACCACGAGACGTCCGAGTGCGCGCATCCCTGCTAGTGGTGTTAGTGCTCAAGTGCATTCAGGGTAGCCGTCGCGTGTAGGCGGCAGCCAGGCCGGACGCCAGCGACAGGTGGTCTAGTTTTCATACTCCGTACCGTACACAAACAAAGAGTGGAGATCACCGCCAAAGAGTGGATCACCGCGGGTAGGCGGCATGGGGATGGGCGGCGCGCTGGTGGTTGCTTTGTGCAGGAAGACAGCATGCAGCATGCGGTTAGTGAATCGCTGGCGTTGTAGCGGATACGGAGAATGGGGACGGTGGATTCACTGTGGAGCACTGGAACTCCAAGAGCTGCGGAGTGTTTGGATGCATCTTATTCCCATGATGCAGTGCCAGTGTGATGCAGTGCCAGTCTTGTTGCCCTGTGGGTACTCTTGCCACGAGCTGTTTGCTTTTGTCTTTGTCTTTGTCTTTTTCTCTCCTTTTCTCCTTCTTGGAGACTGCGGAGAAGAGAGTACGATGTACATGTTAAGAGTGAGAGCTCCGAGACGGGGGTCAAGTGTAGTGAGTCTTTTCTCCACGTCCGGAGACGGACTACATCATTATTGTCTTTTTCTTTAACCTGTATTTTCTGACCATTATTTCTCTTCCATTTTTGTCCATCCTTTTATGTCCATACTTTCCACTTTCATCTTCTATCTTCTGCCGTCCGCTTCCCGTCAGTTGTCCTGTCTTCCTTTGATTCCTGGATCATAAATCACAAATCACCAAATCGTCAACAACCCTCCTGTCAACAACCCTCCTTCATCACCCCCTCACAATGGGCTCCGTCTCTCCTCCCGGCGTGTCGGTCCACGACGTTACGATCACCGGCTTCACGGTGACGGACATCCGCTTCCCGACGTCGCTGGACGGCGTCGGCTCGGACGCGATGCACGTGGGCACCAACGGCTCGCACCCGTACGTGCGGCTGGAAACAAACGTCGGCGGCGAGCACGCGCTGGTGGGCGAGGGCATCGCCTTTTCGAATGGCCGCGGCAGCGAGCTGATCTGCATGGCGCTGGAGATCTTTGCGCGGCGCGTGGTGGGCAAGACGATGCACGAGCTGACGCGCAACATGGGCAAGACGTGGCGGTACATGGTGGCGGACAGCCAGTACCGGTGGATTGGGCCGGAGAAGAGTGTGACGCACCTGGCGGTGGCGGGCGTGCTGAACGCGGTGTGGGACCTGTGGGGCAAGATTCTGGGGAAACCCGTGTGGCGCATCGTCTGCGACATGACGCCCGACGAGCTGGTGCAGTGCATCGACTTCCGGTACATTACCGACGTTTTGACGCCGGAGGAGGCGGTCGCGATCCTCAAAAAGACACAGGTCGGCAAGGACGCGCGCATCGCCGAGGCTTTGGCCAACACGGCCGTCCCGGCGTACACGACGTCGCCCGGCTGGATGGCCTTTACGGGCGACCGCATGAAGGAAGTCCTCCAAGAAACAATCGACGAGGGCTACACCGTCTTCAAGTTCAAGGTGGGCACGAGCGTCGAGGCGGACCGCGCCAAGCTGCAGGCGGTGCGCGACGTGCTGGGCTACGACAAGGGCTACCAGATCATGATCGACGCCAACCAGGTGTGGAGCGTGCCCGAGGCGATCGCGTACATGCGGCAGCTGGTCGAGTTCAAGCCCGTGTTCATCGAGGAGCCCACCAACCCGGACGACGTGCTGGGCCACGCCGCCATCCGCAAGGCCCTCAAGCCGTACGGCGTCGGCGTGGCCACCGGCGAGGCCGCGCAGAACCGCATCACGTTCAAGCAGCTGCTGCAGGCCGAGGCCACCGACGTGTGCCAGATCGACGCCGTGCGTTTAGGGTCCGTCAACGAGTGCCTCGCCGTCATGCTGATGGCCTACAAGTTTGGCGTGCCCTGCATCCCGCACAACGGCGCCATGGGCCTCACCGAGCTGACGAGCCACCTCAGCACCATTGATTATGTTGCTGTCAGCGCCCGCAAGTCCATGCTCGAAAACGCCGACAGCCACCGCGAGAACCTGCGCCACCCCTCCAAGATTGTCAACGCCCACTACGTCACGCCGCTGGCGCCCGGCTACTCGACCGGCTACACCGACGAGGCCCTGGACAAGTACACGTATCCGAACGGCAAGTTCTGGCAGAGCGACGTCGGCCTGGAGATTAGTGCCCAACCGACCGGTGGCGAGTTGTAGGAGAAGGGGGGAGCAAAGAAAGAGAGTATATAGACATAGATTGTTTGAATTACGTTACGTACAAGTATTTGAATAATTGACTTTGTAGAGTATGTCTGTATTGTATGCACTCTCTTGATTGTTTGATTATTTGAGTCTGGTTTTATCCATTTGATTTAAATTTATTTGTCGGTACGCTTAATTCGTATGGGTTTCTATGCCTTCTACCGGTGATCGTGCACGGCTTCTCGTTCATTGAAAGGTTATGCAATTGATCTGGTGATAGGAGGATTTGATTTGATTTTAATTCGTTTGATTCATATCCTTTTGAGTCATATCCTTTTGATTCTTAATCTTTTGATTCTTATCCTTTTGATTCCCGTTCTTTTGATTAAAGTCCTGGTATTGTCATTATACTTTGCCCGTTCTTCGCCATTACTCCTATCATTTTCGTTGAGTCGTTGCTGTTGTCTGTTGTTGTCTATTATCACCATTTTCATTCCCTCTTGTCGTCACCTTCTGTTTCCTTTTTAGATGCCTTTGTTCGCCGCCTTTACTACACCCTCGACAGCAGCCTCTGCTTCCGCTGCATGTCCTCCAGGATCGACACCACCGCCTCCAGACTGGCCATCTCCCACTTTCGGATGTTGCGAATGGCCACGCTCTGCAGGTTGTCAACGTCGGGCACCAAATGCTTGAGCAGCGGACAGAGCGATGACAGCGTCACGACGACGACGGCGGCCAGCGAGCTGAGCGAAAAGGTCCAGGTGTACTGGCTGGGCCGCTGGATGATGTGGGTGACATTCAAAATATAGGACCGGCAGCTGTCGAGGCAGATGGCGGCCTTTTCGAGGATGGACTCGGGGAGGTTTGTGTTGGTTGATGATGTAGTCGGGAGGGAGACAATGTAGACAAAGGGCCGGTAGATAATGTGCCGGGCGGCAAAGTAGCGGATCCGCAAAACGAGCTGGCGGTCAGTATGGCCGTGTGGATCGGTGCCCAGCAGCGGGCGGTACGGCTCTGGGATGGAAACGTGCCACAGGTCCAGCTGGCGCCGCAGCTCGTCGCACACGGTCTGCATGGCCGTGATCTCGTCGGCGGAAAAGTTGTCGGTCGTCATGAGTGCGGCAGACGACAGCCGGAAGATGTGCTGCTTGACAGGATATAAACAGTTGTGGATGCGGTTCAGGAGTCGTCGTATCGAGATCTCGGCCAGGTAGCACGTCGACTGCAGCGGCGCCAGGTTGTCGCAGCTCGGCAGGCTGGTCTCGTCGGTGAGCTGCTGCAGGCTGCTGCGCGGCAGCTCCAGCTCGGCCAGGCGGTCGCACTCGAGCAGGAAGCAGGACCAGAACAGCCGCAGCAGCGACTCGTACGCGGCGGGCGACTGGGACTGCTGGATCTGGGACTGCTGGGTCTGGGACTGGACCTGCTGCGCCTCGAGGCCGGACAGCTGGAACTGCAGGGTGGTGGACGCCGAGAAGATGAGCCGCCAGCTGTGCAGCGGCCGCACAATAAAGGCAAAGTAGTTGCTCGCCAGCACCTGCGCCTGCGCCAGGAGCGTGCTGTACGAAAACGACCAGGCCGACAGCGAGATCAGCGTGGGCAGCGCGTGCTGCATGTACTCCATGCCGGGCGGGTTCTGGCGGAAGTCGGCCGTCTCGGGCGACGCCACGGCGACGGCGCCAGTGGCGAGCACGACCATGCAGAGGGCGCTCTCAATGTTGGAGAGCGGTGCGGTTGTGTCGGGACAGTCCGGCCCGAAGCGCGCATACAGGGCGCGGAACTCGGCCTCGTCGAGCACCGGATGGCTCTCGTGGGCCCTGCTGAAGAAGGCGGACACCAGATAGTCGGTGACGTCGCGGCCGAGCGGCGGCAGCGGCGGGCGAGGACCGCCGAGCGCCGGCCAGCCGTCAACGCCAAACGAGAGCGCGGGCGGCAGCGGGTCGCGTGATTCGAGGAGAAAGAACAGGTCCGGCGGATACTCGCCAATCAGCGCCTTCATCGCCGGCAGGCTCAGCAGATAGCTCGACGACGTCTTGTGCTTCACCGGGATCGTCAGCGGCGGCACCCCGGCCATGTCCTGCGCCATGTCGATGTTGGTCAGCGGCAGGGGCGTCAACGGCACGCCCATGTGCATCGACTGCGACATCGACACCGACGCCATTGACCGGTCGTCGGAGGCGGCCGGTACGGAAGCGGGTCCATGGGGGACAGTCGGGGCCGTCTGCGATGGAGACGCGGCCAATGCCAGCAGCGAGTCGGCCTGTGACGCCAGGATCGCCTCAATGTCCCGCAGCCGGCTCAGGATCTCGCGGCTGCCGCCCGACGTGTCGATGCGCTGCGACGGCGCGTCGTCGTACTCGCACTCCACCTGCGCCTCCAGGCAGTTCTGGCACGACGGCTTGCCCGCGTTGCACCGCCGTTTCCGGTGCCGGCAGTACGTGCACGCTAGGGCCACCCGCTTGCGGTTGAAGCTCATGGAGGGGGGAGGGGGAAATAAAGAAAAAGGAAAATAAAATAAAATGCAATAATGTCCGTACGGCTATGTGTCCACTCAGTGTTCACTCAGTGTTGGGTCTATCTGCCAATGCTGAGACTGTCACAGTTGGTTGTCTGTGAAAGGAAGAGACGGGGAGAGGCGCCGCGCCCATATATATGGGGAAAATGGGTACAGCCAAAGGGGAAATAATAGAAAAAAGAATAAGAAGGAAAAATGGGGAAATGCGGGTAGGAGGAGACCGCTAAACTACAGGGGCAGCACGCTAAAGTCCTCTGTTACAAGCTGTCACCCTGTTAGTGCCAAATAGCAGGCGAAAAACATCATTCGTAGCGGGTGTGCTCCGGGCGTTCTCCTGACCAATTTGCTGATGGACCAGTTCGAGTTCTTGACGCAGTCGAGCCTGGACACTGGCTGCAGATTCCAACACAATCATGTCAAGCGAATGTGGTTGTGCTTCACGTGATATCCACATCGCATCGTCTGATCCTGCACTTCTTCGATAGGCACCACTTTTTTACCCACTGACTCATGTCAGTTGTCACCATGCCGCTAGCAACTCGCTATTAGGCGCCGTCTTTGTCGCCGACAATCGACCCATTCGCAAACGCTCCACTTCATCATGGCCACGGACACGTCGACAACGACGCTGGAAGGCCTGGCAAGTCTATTCGCCGCCATCGACGGCGTCGAGCCCGCCCCTCAAGAGATATGTCGGCTTCCCGAAGTGCACCTGCTCAGCCGGCCGGTTGACATGTACCGCGTTTACGTCGCCGGCATCCTGGTACACCTCACTGGCTGCGATCTCGCCGTCGCCTACAATGCCGTGCAGGCCGCGACGACTCTCGCAAAAGGCGACTTGACCGTTCCGGTCCCGCGGCTGCGCATCAAGGGAAAAAAGGAAAACGTCGACGAGCAGTGTGCCGATTTGGCCTCGCGCTTCCCCGATGCACACCCTCTCTTTGCCAAGCCGGTTCCGACGGGCATTCATCTGCCAATCTATCTGCAGCCGCGCCCTCTTGTTCGGTATCTGCTGCCGTACATGTTTGAGCGCGACGAATGCTATGGCAGCGACAGCGACAGCGACAGTGCCGGCGGCGAGGACAAGAAGAAGAAGAAGAAGAAGCGTGTGCTTGTGGAATTCTCGTCGCCCAACATTGCCAAGGAATTCCATGCCGGCCATCTGCGCAGCACCATCATCGGCGCATTCATCTCCAATCTGTATGCGTCGATGGGCTGGGACGTGGTCAAAATCAACTACCTCGGCGACTGGGGCAAGCAGTTCGGCCTGCTGGCTGTCGGCTGGCAGCGCTATGGCTCCGAAGAGGCGTTGACGCGCGAGCCTCTGCGGCATCTGTTGGAGGTCTACGCGCGCATCAACACCGAGTTCAAGCCGGAGCAGGACGCAAGCAAGGCGGCCCGTGACGAAGGCCGCGACACGGCCGAGATCGAGTCCCAGGGCTTGTTTGCCGAGAGAAACGCCTTTTTCCACCGCATGGAAGACGGCGACGACGCGGCGCTGGCGCTCTGGAAGCGCTTCCGGGACATCAGCATCGACCGCTACATCTCCACCTATGCGCGCCTCAACATTGCCTTTGACGAGTACGCTGGCGAATCGCAAGTGCAGGCGGAGACGGTGCAAGCGGTCGAAACGCTGCTAGTCGACAAGGGCGTGTACGAGGAAGACAACGGGTCGTGGCTGATCGACTTCAAAAAGCACGGCGCCAAGGCCCTGGGTGTCGCCGTTGTCCGTGGCCGCACGGGAACCACGACGTATCTTCTCCGCGACGTCGCTGCTGTGCTGGAGCGCGAGACAAAGTACCAGTTTGACAAGATGGTCTACGTCGTCTCGTCGGAACAGGACCTGTATTTCCAGCGCATCGTCAAGGTGCTGCAGCTGATTGGCCGCGACGATCTCGCGCAGCGCGTGCAGCACGTCAACTTTGGCAAGGTCCTGGGCATGTCCTCGCGGCTCGGCAACGTGAAGCTGCTGAGCGACATCCTGGACCAGAACGGCGGACGCCATGCACGAGGTCATGCGCCGCAACGAAACCAAGTATGCCCAGGTCGAGGACCCCGCCACGGTCGCCGACACGGTCGGCATCGCCGCCGTCATGGTCCATGATATGACGGGCAAGCGCATCAACAACTACCCGTTCGACATCAAGCGGATGACGTCGTTCGAAGGCGACACGGGGCCGTATCTGCAGTACTGCCACGCGCGCCTGTGCTCGATTCTGCGCAAGGCCGGTCTTTCTCGCGAGGATCTCCGCAGCCATGTTCTTGGGGCCGGAGCCGGTGGAGCTGGAACTGAAGCTGCGATCAATATCCATGCTGCCCTTGCTCCGGATCTCGAGAAGCCACATTGTGTGGACCTGTTCCGTCTCATGGCGCAGTATCCCGACGTCACAGCCACGGCCCTGAAGAATCTCGAGCCCTCCACCATCTTGACATACCTCTTCCGCCTGACCCACCAGCTGTCGTCCGCCTACGACGTGCTGCAGGTCGTTGGTGCGGAATCGCGCGACATCATGCTCGCTCGCGCTGTTGTGTATGAGAGCGCACGCCAGGTCTTGGAAAATGGCATGCGCTTGCTCGGCCTCACTCCCGTGAAAAGGTAATCCTCCTCTGCAACCGATGTTTTCTTTTTTTTTTTTTTTTTTTTTTTTGCACGTGGAAGTATACTAATCTGATCAATCTTTAGGATGTGAAAGACCAATGCCAAACACGGCATGCATACGATTCGGAGTAAATTAGATTTGCAACATACAGCAAACAAATGGGACCGTCTTCGAAAGCGTTCATATATCTGCTGCTGCCGCTATATAACGCAAATCGCAAAAGTGGCGCCAACACCACGGACAACGCAGCTGGTACGGCCTACACAGCCTACACGAGCACAAAGCAACACAGGAAAGCAAAGGGAAACACAAAGAGACAGTACATCCCGTGCTCGCCTATGGTTTTCGCCTTGTATTTCAGTGCAGACGCTAGCGAGTTCGTGCCAATAGCGTGGGGCAGTCGCGTGGTCCATATTATGGGGAAGACAGGCAAGAAGACAGGTGAAAGGCAAAGGGCGAAGACGGTACAAACGGTATGGACGGTAATGAAGAGTCGCGGTGATTGGGTATTGGCGGAAGACCGAGGATGAATGTTGATACACATGATATGAGAACATGTTCACGAGGATAGCCGATGTGAGTTGTAAATGTAACATGTTTGATGAATTAACATAAGGAAAATGCTGACGGATCCTTTGGTGCCACAATACGCCCGAAATCAAAGGGCCGTAAGCCTTACAGTACGAGAGATGGTCGTGCACCGACAACAATAGTATCATCGCATGTATTTGTACATTTACAGCTATTTACACGTTATTGCATACCCTCTGCCAACACCATTCCAACATTAAAGTACACCTGAGCAATACAACGCTTCACTCGCTTGCAATTCTTCTTGTCCCCGCTCGCTCGCTCCTCGCTCACTCGTTAGGCATCCTCGATATGCTTGCTCTTCGTCTGCGCCTTGGTGTCCAGGACCTCCTGGCCCAGCTCCGACGCCTCGGCCGCGGCAATGCGCGCGTTCTCGGCGTCGATGAATGCCTGCGGGCGCTTGCGGTTGGTGAGGGCGGGCTTGCCAAAGACAAAGAGGGAGGGGTTGCTGATAAAGATCTGGTCCATGTCCTCGAGGGTGCGGCGGGCGGTCTCGGGGTAGAGACAGAAGACGATGGGGAAGTAGGCGTAGCAGATGATGGCGAAAATCAGATAAAACGCCCAGCCCAGGTTCTTGACGCCCGTGGCGGTGAACTGGGTGACGGCAAACGAGCCGATCCAGTTGGTGGCGGTGGCCGCGGCGGCGCCGCGGGTGCGCCAGGACAGCGAGTTGATTTCCGAGTTAAAAACCCAGGGGACCTTGGCAAAGGACGTGCCGTAGGTAAAGTAGTACAGGAAGAACATGGACGTCGTGACGTTGCCGAGCACCTTTTTCTTGGACGGGTCGTTCTTGGCGCCCAGCAGCGTCAGCGCCGACACCAGGTAGGTCGAGCCCATCGACAGCGACCCGTACAGCATCAGCTTGCGGCGGCCGACCTTGTCGATCAGGACCAGGCACACGCACGCCGAGAACAGGTACACGACCGCGTTGATCGCCGTGAAGAGGCGCGCCTTCTTCTCGCTGAAGCCCAGGCTCGTCTGCAGAAGCGTCGGCAGGTAGTAGCCCAGCGCATTGACGCCCGAGAACTGTTGCATCAGCTGCGTGCCGCACGACAGCACGAGGCGCCGCAGCGTCTGCGTCTGGTCGCGGCACAGCAGCACGTCGCGGATGGGCATCTGGTCGCGCCGCTCGAGCGCCAGCGTCTGCGAGATGTTGAGGAACGCGGCCGTCACCGCCGGGTCGTGCACGCTGACGCCCGGGCCCTCCAGCCGCGCCAGGATCGCCAGCGCCTCCTCGTGGCGGTCCTTGAGCACCAGCCAGCGCGGCGACTCGGGCACCAGAAAGAGCATCGGCACGACGACCAGCGGGAAGACGAGCTGCAGCGCCAGCGGCAGCCGCCACTGCAGCGGGCCGCCCTGGAAGTAGATGCCAAAGTTGATCCAGCTGACCAGGCAGAAGGCCGCCGTGTTGCACCACGAGCCCAGCGCCACCAGCTTGCCGCGCACGCGCGACCGCGAGCACTCGGCCTGGAACACGGGGCACACCGACGACGTCACGCCCATGCCATACCCGTTGATGACGCGGCCGATGATCAGCTGCGGCAGGTGGAACGACGAGATCTGCAGCACGGCGCCGACAATGTTGCAGGCCATGCCCAGGATGATCGACCGGCGGCGGCCAAATGTGTCGCCGTACGTAAACGCCGTGATGGCGCCGACAAAGGCGCCCAGCGAGAAGCACGAGGACGTGATGCCCGAGATGTTGGACTTGAGCGTCTGCGGAAACTGCTTCTTGAAGTCGGCCGACACGAGCACGCCCGAGAACACGCCCTGGTCGTAGCCAAACCAGCCGAGACTGACGGCGTTGACGACCGTAATGGCCACCATCAGCTTGAGGCCGCTGAGGCGCTGATTGAGAGCGACCATGGCGACGACGAGACGCGTGAGACACGACGAGACACGACGACGAAGGAGGAGTGTCGAGGAGGGGGAGAGTAGGAGGGGGAAAGAGATTGTCGAGAGTGGATATATATAAACAAGACAGAGAAGAAAGAAAGAGAACAAGAAAGAAAAGGAGAGACGACACTCTTGCCAGGTGAAAAGGCTGGTGATATGGGGAGAGGAAGAACAAAAGCGATCGTCAGTGAGGGAGGAGAAGCCTCATATATAGACGACCGCGTGGGAGACGGATGAGGCGATACGACGTAGTAGGAGGATAATAAGATGAAGTAGAGGGAGGACAAGAAGGACAAGTGAGTGGAAAGCGGCAGACGGCAGACGGCAGACAAGGCCTGCACCTAACCGTGTTGGGTCAGGCTGCGAGGTCGTCGGGGATGGTGGATGCAGAGTCCGGGGTGGCACGAGGGGGGAAGAGGAGAAAGAGAGAGGGTGAACACACGCGTCAACAACTGCCAGGGCTGGGACGCATCTCCGACTCCAAGCGAGCTGCCGACTGGGACCGAGAGGAAACACGAGGAGACAAAAAGACAGAACAAACACGCTGAGATCAAAGGGAGACTGAGAATGAAAGGCAGGAAAGAAGGCAAGAAAGAAAGCCGGGAAAGAGACTGGGGAAAACTGGAGACGAAGCATGGAGTCGGATGGAGAATCAGATGGAGCATGGAGTCAAAGACTGGAGTCAATCGACCGGGGCCACCTGGGGTACAGCGTGAGAGCGTGCGTCTGCAGAAAAGATGGTGTGTGCCAGGGCCGTGGTTAGCCTGCAATTTGCTTCCATGCTTGTTTCCATATGAAGTGAGAGTGGTGGCTTTTTTCTGTTTTTTTTAGCGTCGTCCATTGTTTCCTTCCATTTTCGTTCCCCTATCTTGGTCCTTCCAGACCTGGCCTGCGGGCATAGGCGGCAGCGAGCCGCCGACGGTAAGGGTGACACCCGGCTAACACAAAATACGCTAATTAAGTGGGTCGGCCCTTCCCCATGACGTTCTGGCGGGTCCCCTGTACTCCAATGTGAGAGAGGGGGGAGGTGGAAGGAAAGCAGCCTCATGAGCAAGGAGCCATCAAAAATTGTCTGGCTGTCTTTGTCTTGGGCTATCCTGGGCTATCCTGGCCGCCTCGGCCAAGTGCTTGTTTGTCAAGTTCCGAATTGATTTGTTCTCGCGTGTTTGTGCCTTGCAGTAGGACCAAAAAGGAAAGAACGACAAGCACTATTCTCGACACTCGACAATAAAAGATAAATGTGCTCACGGCAACTAAACACTAGGATCACGCAAGAATCATACGAAAGTGGAAAGAATCAGATCACGAGTTGCATCAGAGCCTAAATCTGAAGAAAAGAAAAGAGAAAAAACGAAAAAAGGAAAACCACAACAACAAAACGCCGTCCAAGAAATCCACAGTGGCGCGGCATTATTTTTCAATTTCTGCCGCATCTGGACTCCGCACACCGGCACGTCAGACAATAAACCACATCAACACAGACCCTACTCTTTCCAGGTACTATCAGCTTGACAAGTCAACTCTTCGACTATCAACACACTCGACGCATCCCTCACCAAACTTGAACACTATGTCTTCTCCGTAGGTTGAATCGATTTCCTCCTCTTTTCGTTTTCTCACCAGCTAACATTCCAGATCATATGTCCTCGTGACCGGCGCGACCGGCTTCATCGGCGCACACGTCGTCGACGTCCTGTTGTCGCGCGGCCTCCGCGTCCGCGGCGCCACCCGGTCGCCGGCCAAGGGCGAGGCGATGCGCGCCGCCCGTCCCCGGTACAGCGACAAGCTCGACTTTGTGCAGATCGGCGACTTTACCCAGGCGGGCGAGGGCGAGCTGGCGGACGCCGTGGCGGGCGTGGACGCCGTCATCCACGTGGCGTCGCCGTTTACGTACGACACGACCGACAACGAACAGGAGCTGATCCTTCCGGCGATCAACGGTGTCAAGGCCATCATGGCGGCGGCGGCTGCTGCCCCGTCCGTCCAGCGCGTGGTCGTCACCTCCTCGTTCGCGTCGGTCCTCGACGCCGGCCGCAAGGAGCGCGCCAACGGCGCGTACTTTACGTACACGGGCGCCGACTGGAACCCGCTGACCTATGCGGAAGCCGCCGACAAGGCGACCTCGGCCGTCATTGCCTACCGCGGCAGCAAAAAGTTTGCCGAAAAGGCGGCGTGGGATTTTGTGGCAGAAAAGAAACCGGCATTCGACCTGGTCACGCTCTGCCCGCCCATGACCTTTGGCCCGGTGGCCCATCCGGTTGCATCGACCAAGGACCTCAACGAGTCCAACGCCATGCTGTGGAAGGTCGCGTCTGGCGAGACGCCGCTGCCGGTGGCGCGCGTGCCGTTCTGGATCGACGTCCGCGACTTGGCACTGGCCCATGTGGAGGCGCTCCTGCGGCCCGACGTCGGCGGAAAGAGATACATCCCCGCCTCGCCGGAGCGCTTCTCCTACGGCCTGGCCGCCCAGATTGTCGTCGACCATTTCGAGTGGGCGCGCGGCTCGGTCGTGCCCGAAGAGCAGGTGGTTGACGAGTCGCATGGTGTCGACGGAAAGACTGCGGCCGCGGCGCTGGGATTGGAGTACAAGACGTTTGAGCAGACGGTCACGGATCTTGTGAAGCAGGCGAAGGCCATGGGTACGTAGTGAAAGGGTGCGTAGCTGGAAATAAAATGATAGAGATAGTGTACGGAGCTGGAAATAGAATAGATAGAGATAGTAATGATATATGATTTCTATAACGTGGCCTACGGCGAGAAAATATGAATACCGTCTCGCCGCTCGCCGCTCGCCGCTCGCCGGCTTCGCCAGCGCGACGGCTCGTTCACTCAGCCAGGGCATCCTCAAAGTACACAACCATGGCCCCCTCGTGCACCGACTGCACATACTTGCGCAGCTCCGCGTGCGCCGCGCACCCGTTGTCGTAGTACTGCATGTCCTCGAGCGAGTCAAAGACGGAAATGGCCACAAACGTGTAGCCCTGGCTGCGCTGGTCGGCCTTGGCCGGGCCCGCCTTGACCGAGCGGATGTACGGCGAGCCGTTCTGCGAGTCAGGGATTGTCAGAGATTGTCAGAAAGAATGGGAGGAGGCAGTCTATCTGCCATCACCAAGTCGCTCACTCACCTTCAAGGCCTTCGTCGGCATGGCCCGGTACATGGGAACCAGGGCGAGCTGGTCCGCCACTTTGGGGATCTTGAAGTAGGTGACACGGGTGATTTGAGAGGTCATTTTGAACTTGCAAGTCGTGTTGTTGTTTTGTTGTCCTTGTTGTCTTTGTTAAATGTCTTTGTTGAAAAGAGTCGTGATTACGGTCGTGACTACGGTCGTGATTACAAAACATCCGCCATCTGGTGAGGGGCCGATTCGGAAGTAGGATGGCGATCGGAAGTGGAATCGGAAGTAAGCCGAAGCTGGCCGGAACCACACGTGTGGGGTCACGTGATGTGAGATACAGATCAGGTCATACTGGCGATGACATAATGGATAGCAACAGAAATAACAGAAACAAAAAAAAAAAAAAAAGAGAAAGAAAAGAAACAAATGTAGGACTAGTATATGAATAGCATGTGCCTGTTCTGTTGGTGAATAGTATCGTCGGTTGATTGTATGAAGCAATACCGCTGGTGTGGCGCTTGTAACCGATCGGATAAGCCATGGTAACGAAAAGAACGGTATGATGCTCTTCACCATTTCTGTGTTTTCCGCGTATGCTTGCACATTTGGCCTGTCTTTTTATTGTAGTGATTATATTTCGGGCAGTATCTTTGTTTATATTTCGACAATATTGTTTCGGCATTTTAGACTATCAGTGGTTATTGTCACAGTTGGTATGCTGAATGGATATTCCGAATAATCCTGCTGACAAGAAAATCTCAAAAAATGCAATGCAAGACCTTTATTAAAACATACGAATGCCAATTGCGTACACAAAAATACAATAAAATAAATAAAATACTATGACTGTGTTCTGCCATGAACAGCTGTGCCTTTGTTGATGCAGGTACTCCCCTTGTCTCACCTTTGCACTCACCTTAGCACAAGGCTCAACACGGGACGGAAGCAATCTCACCTGCAGCCGCAAAGTGACGTCACAAGGCTGAGAATTCGACAACCAACCCTTAATGTCATCATTATTTTATACGATTCATTTCAATTCTATTTTATGTATTGAATTTTCAGTCAACGTCACCATGTGCAAATTCACATGATGTCGGGCATTGTATTGAGAATGGACACAGCCTTCCCATAAAGTGTCCGCTCTAGCGAGATTTGGGAATTGGCACGAATCGATAGTGTGCCAGCCGACATGAAAACGCCCAAAATCGCCCCTTTCTCGTTCGGGGGTGGTCGGCAGTGCCTTGCCGACCTACAGGTGAGTCTCCAAGGTCGGGTCTTGGAAAGTTGGGACCGTCCCTCATGTGGCGGCGAGGCGGTCTACCGACCATTTGATGCCAGGCGTTCTAGCGCGGCGGCTAAGCGGGATCAGAAAAGCAGAAAAAAACACAAGTGAAAAAAAGTAAAAAACACAAGCGAGCAACCAGCTGAACGACCCTCTTCTCCAAATCAAACGTGCACCCACCGCATCCACTTCTTGGAGACAACCGTAGCCGACGCGACGCGACGTGCTTCTGCGGGGGCGGTTAGTACTTGACTACGTCGTAGTACTTGTCGAGGGATGCGATAGTTGGAGATAGTGTACAGAGCCCACAGTCCCTGCGCAGAGCTTTTTCTTTTTCTTTTTACCCTCTTTTTCTATCTCCTCTTTTTACCTCTTTCTTCTTGACAACCCCACGAGGGGTAATGTGCGATATCGCATAGAGCTGAAGGATGGTATATAAGCTGTCGGCTAGTAGGAAGGGGACGGCGTAGTTTGTAGTTCTCGTCCTCTGTCTGGTTCTGTCTGTTTTCCTTCTTTTCCTTCTTTTCCTTACCTCCATTATTTCGTATTCTCTTCCTCTCTACGTCGCTACATCACCACATCGCTCCTCACATATCCACACACACAATGGTCTACCCTGACACGTTCGAGGGCTTTGCCATCCCGTCGGCGGCCGAGTGGAACAAGCCCAAGCGCTTCGAGTTCAAGCCCAAGCCGTTTGGCGACCACGACATTGACGTCAAGATCTCGGCCTGCGGCGTCTGCGGCAGCGACGTGCACACGGCCACCGGCGGCTGGGGCAACAAGCACTGGCCGCTGGTGCCGGGCCACGAGATTATCGGCACCGTCGTCAAGGTGGGCGCCAAGGTGACCAACAGCAAGGTCGGCGATCGCGTCGGCGTGGGCGCCCAGATCTTTGCCTGTCTGGATGTCAAGTCCTGCGGCGCCTGTGCGACCGACAACGAGACGTACTGCCCGCACCAGCTGGACACGTACGGCTCCGTGTACCCCGACAGCGGCACGCTGGCCCACGGCGGCTACTCGTCGCACATCCGCGCGCACGAGCACTGGGTGTTCCCGATCCCCGCAGCCCTGCAGACCGAGCTGGCGGCCCCGATGCTCTGTGCCGGCCTGACGGCGTACTCGCCGCTGGTGCGCAACGGCGCCGGCCCGGGCAAGAAGGTCGGCGTGCTGGGGCTGGGCGGCATCGGCCACTTTGGCGTGCTGTTCGCCAAGGCGCTGGGCGCCGAGGTGTGGGCCATTTCGCGCAGCGACAAGAAAAAGGCCGACGCCGAGGCGCTGGGCGTCGACGGCTTCATCGCGACGGCCGCGCCCGGCTGGAACGAGCCCCACCGGATGTCCTTTGACATGATCCTGTCGACCGCCTCGTCCAACGACGGCTTCGACCTCAACCCGTACCTGTCGCTGCTCAAGGTGCACGGCCGATACATTGCCGTCGGCCTGCCCGAGGACGAGGGCTGGCAGGTGCGCCCGCAGTCGCTGCTGGCCAACGGCTGCCTGATTGGCAGCAGCCACCTGGGCAGCCGCAAGGAGACGATTGAGATGCTGCAGCTGGCCGCCGACAAGGGGATCAAGAGCTGGGTCGAGACCATTCCGGTGGGCGAGGAGGGTGTGGGCAAAGCTTGTAAGTACAAAAGACTATCGCCGAAGGCGATGTTAAAGAAGACGACGAAGCCGTCTTTACACCCCTCTCTGGACCGACAGCTAACACTTCTAGTGACCCGCCTGCACAACAACGACGTGCGCTACCGCTTTACCCTGGTCGACTACGAGAAGCAGTTCTCGTAGAGGATAACGACGACGACAATGACAATGAAGGACGAACCAGGAAATGGATTGGATTGAGAAACTAGCGACAGGAGTTGAGAATGGTATCGGATGGGAAATGGGACATGATGACAATAGACTGCATTGGAACTGCCAGATGAATGGAGTTGATGGTTGTTAGGACATAAAAGGATACAGGTTGGGAATGGCGATTCGAATGAAACATAATCAAATGAATGAAATCAAATGAATGAAAATCAAACAAGTATCCAAGCACTGAAGCTGGATGTGGTGCATAAAATGATCCACGGGATGAAGTGGACAAATCGACAGGGTACAGTAAATTGAAGGAATGAGAACATAAAAGATATCAGACACGAGGGACCAAGGCATGGGTGATAAGTGTGGAGGATGTACTCGATAAGATGATGTAACATGAGGTAGCATGGCCGGACATTGAGTTTGTTCGCAGAAGTCTGCGTTGAACAACATACCAGCGTTGATGGTTGATGGCCCGGTATGGCATGACAATGAAAAGAATGGAAGACGGGTACGACATGGGGTCGAGATGGGGACGAGATGGGGACGAGATTTATGCTGCCACAGGATTATGGTATTGGTGGACAGAAGGGCATGACTGCGAACGATGAGAGGACAACGAGATGGCATCGGACATGCGTTGGAATTCAAACAGAAAAAGGTGGCTCAAAAAATAAGAACGTCTACAGGCCGAATCAATCTGGGATGAGAAAGAGGGAAACAGAGAAAGAACAATCAACACCTTGAGATCGTGCTTGTCTAGCTACAGCTGGTGATGATTTGTTCTTGGAAGTTGTAAAATGATATTCTATATAATGCTTCTTTTCATTTCAACCGACGACGTCGAAAACAATGCATGTCTTTCACTTGAAGGTCGCACCTTCAAGGCTCTTCTATTCCCTCTCCTCATCATCGTCAGTGTCCACCTCGATCTCATCAAGACACGCCTCATAAGGACCTAGCCAGTGGCATTTGTGTACACGCCACGATGCTGTACGGCCAAGTTGTCTGGACGTTCTCTTTCCTTTTTTCCTTCCCTTTCTCATTTCCCTTTCGTTTTCATTTTCTTTGTCCTATTTCTTCTCCATTTCTTTCTCCATTTCCTTCTCTTTTTCACCAGCAGAAGAATCTGTGGCTGCTTCAACTGCTGGATATATGTTAGAGACAAAGGATCGAGGGTTGTGGATCGACGCCACTCCGTATTTTGTCTTGGTAAGGAGTATTGCACTTACATTCCGTATCCTGGCAGCGTATGGCAGTGGCAATCGTATCGAAAATATCACTCTCCTGTCTAAACTCGTCCAGGCTGATCTCGTTCTTTAAGACCTTATCAAGGGTCCGGGAGAAGCGGAGATAGACCATGATTTGGGCCATTAGAATGATCAGCAGAGGGTCGCCCTTGGCGAACATGATCTTTGTGGCAACGTCGACATTCTTTCTAATCGAGGCCTCTACCTCGTCTGTGAACGTGGCCGTGGACGTGGACTGGTTGATCTTGTCGGCCTTGCGCTTCTTTTTATGCTTATTCTTGTTCTTTGTCTCCTTCTCCTCGGCCACCACTCGGGCAATGGCTTCCTGGAGAGCCTCGATATAGGTGCAAGGGTTTCTCACTTCAGTGCTATCCTGTTCCGCCATTGTCGGGATGCGTGCTCAGACGTGTCTCGAATTATAGTTGTTGTGTATTGGATGGGTGGTCAAGTTGTTGCTGTGTGTTGTAGGATGAGAAGAGAGAGTAAGAGGGAGAGAGTAAGAGGGAGAGAGTAAGAGGGAGAGAGTAAGAGGGAGAGAGTAAGAGGGAGAGAGAGTAAGATAGAGGATATAACTGGGTAATGGGAGAACGAGGTGCAAGTGAGACGAGCGTGAATAGGAAGCTATCGTGGTGTAGCGATGGTGTCGTCCTAGGGCCGCTTTGATGTGATAAAAAGGTGAGTCTGGAGTGAGGATGGGTTGGACATCTGGCTGCACCTACCCATTCTGTTAACAGACAACAACGACTGCAGTGTATCCAAAAGACAGAAAGATAAAAAGAATAAAACGAACAAGAAGAACAAAAAGAATAAAAAGAAATGTATGCACCGGTATATGGCATGGTATGTGGTGTACAAAAGTAAGACAGACTCGAGTCAATTCAAGTCAAGTAGTCAACCAGCTTTTTGCTACGCATCCAAGATGAACAAAAAGAAATATATTGCTATGATATATGGTGTGGTATATGGTGTATGGTTAAAAGAGCAAAAGCGACTTGTACAACCCGACTAGCTGTGTACACCTCGTTGCTACGCACCCTCCTATGCGTACTCTGCGGCCGTGGCGGCGGGCTTCTCCTCGAGATCCTCGCGCTGGACCTCGTTGATGCGGGCCAGCTCGTCCATGACGACGCCGTGGGCGCTGATGACGGGGCGGTGCGAGAAGAGGCGGTCCATCTGCTCGAGGGGGATGGCCTTTGTCTCGGGCACCAAAAAGAAAACAAAGACGGCCGAGCAGATCATCAGCGCTGCGAAGAAAAAGTAGACGCCGTAGCCCATCTTGAGGAACATCTGGGGCGTGAAGCGCGAGATCAAAAAGTTCCAGAACCAGTTGTTGGCGGCGGCGGACGCCTGGCCGAGCGAGCGGGTGTTCTGGTCGAACATTTCCGAGTTGATGACCCAGGGCGTGCCGTTCCACGAGGGCGTGTAGACGGCGGTCCACAGGTAGAAGAAGAAGATGGCGGCGATGCCGCCCGAGCTCATGCCCTTGCTCGAGTCGACCTTGGGGATGACCTCCTTGACGAGCGCGCCAATGATCCACATGCAGACGGAGCCGGCAAGCGAGCCGAACAACAACAAGTTGCGGCGGCCGAGGCGGTCGATCAGGTACAGCAGCCACACAACGGTGAGAGACGTCTTGACAACGCCGAAGATGCCGGTCGTCAGGAAACCCGTGTTAGTACCCGTGATGCCGAGTGTCTTGAACACCGTGGGGCTGTAATAATTTATAGCATTAATGCCGGTCGCGTTCTGCCACAAGAAGAGCATGCCGCCGAGGAAGAAGCGCCACTGCACACGGCCCGTCTTGAGCGCGCGGAACGGCTTGAAGAAGCCCGCGCCGACCTCGTCGCGGAACCGCGCCAGCTCCTCGTCAATGTACGCCACCTCCTGCAGCATGTACGTGTCGTCGGCCGGCAGCTGGCGCAGCCAGCACAGCACCTTCATGGCCTCCTCGCGGCGGCCCTTGGTGAACAGCCAGCGCGGGCTCTCGGGCACCCAGATGCTGCCGATCAGCAGTATGCCGGCGGGGATCAGCTGCACGGCGAACGGGATCAGCCACTGCGTGTTGTTCGACGGCAGGTGCTCGCTGATGCCGTAGTTGATCCAGAAGCCGACGAGGCCGCCAATCTGCCAGCCCAGCTCGTAGATGCCGACCAGACGGCCGCGGATGGCCGGCGGCGACAGCTCCGAGATGTAGATGGGGACCATGTTGGAGGCGCCGCCGATGCCGACGCCGGCCAGGAAGCGCGAGCCGACAATCACGTTGAGGCCGCGCTGGGCATTGGCCGCCAGCATGGCGCCGGCGCCGGCAATGAACAGCACGGCAAACAGCCACAGCGACTTGCGGCGGCCCCAGAAGTAGGACGAGACATAGGCAAAGAGCGAGCCAAAGAAGGCGCCGGCCTGGTACACGGAGACAATGTTGGCCGAGATGAGGGCGCGCTTGGAGGACGAGTAGCTGTCGAGGTCGAATTCCTTGATGAACGAGGGCAGGGCAATGGTGGTGCCAATAAAGGCCGAGTCGTAGCCGATCATGCACGACGCCCACGAGACAATGGCGGCGCAGACATAGATGCGCCAGTTGTAGACCGACTTGGGAGTCGGCCGGTCCTCGCGGAGAGCGAGAATGGACATGGTGGGGAGGTAGACGGAAAGGACAGCAGAAAAGACCAAGAAATAACAATGCGGTGATAAAGAAGAAGAGTCACCGTTGTTGATCGGTGTTGGTGATGATGATGGATGAAGAAGGGATAAGGGATGAACGAGGACGAGACGACCGCGATATTATATATCTGATGTGGAGGATGGAGACGAGAGAGAAGGCGGAGACTAAGGCGCGTGTCGACTCAGGAGTGACCGGGGTAGGGGGGAGGGATAAGAAAAGAAGGGGAAGAGGGAAAGAAAAGAAGGGATGAAGAAAAGGACAAACCAGAAAGAAGGACGGGCCGGAGGGAAAGAGAATTGCCAACTCAAGGTAGCATGAGCTGGGGAGGATGCGGAGAAGCTGGAGAACGGGAAGAAGGTGAAGCGTGGGGAGGCACACAAGAGGAGCAGAGGAAAATGGATGGATACCCGGAAGAAGAAACAAGACAGACAAGAGAAGGAGTGGACGAACAGGAGATGGTGACGCGGAGGATGAGAAACGAGTGACCAACGGACCACAGGACTCGTTAATGAGACAAAAACGAGAAAAGAACGTGCACAGAGCTCGAACACCGAACCCAACAAGGGTGGACAACGTGGAGATGGGATGGCGGATGGTGGATGGTGGATGGTGTGGAAGAACAAGAGTCAGGAATCAGGAAATAGGAATAAGAGAGGCAGAGGCAGAATGGCTGAGCTCAGGGGAGAAAGAGACGGGAAAACAAAAAGACTCTCAGCACACCACAAGACCTCGCGAGTCGCGACACCACGAGATGCGAATGATGGCGAGGAACGTTCTTCCAAGGTGTGGAGGAGTGTGGAGGATAACTGTGACTCCAAGGAAATGACTCGTGAGAACTCTCCAACGACGATGCTGGGACAAAAAAAATCTAAAAATCTCGGACAATTCCATTGGACTGTGGACCTTGGACACCAGATTTAGTGGCCGTCCGGTTCCTTTGGCGCTGTTCCTGCGCTATTTCTCGTTTCTAGGCGTTCTTTTGTTCCAGTTGGCGGTCCAGTGGCAGTGGGCTGTTTTGTCGTCCCTTCTCCTGCCAGGTGACCCCGGATTGTGCCCCGGATTCGACACGGCCAGCGCCTTCATCCAAGCCAGTGACAGCTCTGGATAAGTGTTTATCCCGGGAGGGTGGTCGAGGTATGGGGTGCATGGCCGGCCATTTCGCCACAGCGTTGTAACGCGCCGCCGATCGAGAAAAAACGTGTTAGTGCTTGTTAGCGCTGTTAGTGCTGTTAGTACAGGTTGCCGGCGTCTGGCCACGGTAGTTGTTTTTGGGGGGTTGTTGGGTTTGTGTTAATGTTGGAGTGCTCACAAGAATTGGGGTCGTATCCACTCGCCATGATTCAAGCTGGGAGAACAGACAGCCGGGTGTCAGGGAAGTGGTGGAGGAGAAGGTGGGGGAGGGTGGGCTGGAGAGACGACAGGGGCAGATGAATCTTTTCACCTGCAGCTGGAGACAGGGAAAAGAATCACCAGAAGCATCACCAGACTGCCAGACACGGACACACGCCGGAATCGACAATTCCACAAGTAAGATTGGCCGGCCAGGGTGGCATTGACGGAAGTAGAAGAAGAGAGAGGGGAGAAAGAGGCAGAAGAAACAGCCGGATGAAAACATGGAGTTGAACAGGGGAGTCGTGGGGTCATGGAGTCGTGGTCTGGAGAATACTTTGGAGTGTCCCGTGTCCGTGGTCAACAAACAGCCGGCCTTGGATTGGTGGGTGCACTGTACGAGAGGGGCTGTAAGACAGACTTGGCCGGAAGAACACTCTCTCGCAATGGCCGTCCCTGTGAAAATAGCACAGCGCAGTGGCCTGCGGGCATTTTCCGCATAAAACCGGCCGGTCGGAATCGACTGGAGTCCTTGGTCCCTTCGGAATGCCTGTTGACAGTCTTGAGGCCTTTCTTTCTGTTGGAGACTTGGGACTTGGGGTTCCCTGTTTCTGTTTGCCAAGCTTGTAAGTTGGAGTTTCTCCATTCGCTCACGGTTTGGGGAGGACTGGGAAAATGTCGCAAGATGTCCAGGTCGATGGGATGACGATTGACGATGCGCAGGCTGAGATGCAGACAGTCAACAGCCGACGGCAAGACGGGAATGACGAAAAAAAAAAAAAAAGAAAAAAAAAAAGAAGGACAAAACAAAATGTCATGTCAGAAGAAAAAAAATTAGATGCCGATCCAAGATCAAAATGAAACATGTCTCATTCTCATAATTACACAACGTGGCCGTGACAGGTCAAGCCGATGTCGAACAAGTCGGCAGCCCTACTGGGCCTGAGTTTGAGTCTGGTCTCTGGGTATCTGTATCTGTATCTGTATCTCTGTCCACCTCTTTCCTCGGACAGCACTGCTTCGCAGTACTCTTTCGCAGTACTCCTTCTTCCCTCACGGATTCCATATCATATTGTTGTCCATGCCCGGCGCAAAGCCCAGGTTGGCCATGAACTGCGAGCCAATGTCGGCGTCGAGCCGGTCGAGGTAGTCGACGGCAGACAGGTCGTCCAGCAGCGCTTCGTAGTCGAGCGCGTTGCTGCCGGGCGCGCCGCTAAACGGCGCGCCGTCAAAGTTGCCGGCGGAGGCGTTGTCCACCGCCATTGCGTTTGCGTCGTTGTAGGGCGTGGCCATGATGGGCTGCGTGTGCGTCGTGTGAGAGTGAGACGGATAGTTGGTGCTCGTCGAATGGTGGTCGCTGCTGACGGTACCGGCGGTCGGCGGCGAAATCGGGAGCGGGTGGAAGCCAAAGGCGGTGGGGTGTTGGCCCTGTGCGTGTTGACTGGAAGGATGGCTCCCATTGTACATGTTGACATCCGGAGTCTGCTGTGTCTGCTGTGTTTGCGTAGGAGCCGTCTGCTGTTGCGCCTGTGGTTGTGGCGTTTCGAGAAACGACATTCTGTGATGTCTTGCCGCCGGCCTTTGTTGCTGCTGGTGCACTACTGCGGCTTCTGGACTCGCAGACTGGTAGGCCGTGACAGGGGGATTGCTTGTCGGCGCAGTGGCTGTTGGCGTCAGTTTCTGTCGCAGAACGGCATTCGACCGTGGCGTCGTCGTGGGCACTGCCGGCATCGGGAGATGCTGCTGTTGTTGTTGTTTCTGTTGCTGTCTTTGTGTCGACTGCGGCTCCGGAACGTGCCATACTGCTTCCAGGGCGTCACCCAATATACAGAGTCGCTGCTGCAGAGGCGGCGGCAGCATCTTGAACAAAGGGTGCTCGACGACGGTCAAGACACACGACACGAGCGTGGGCGGTGCAGCGGCGGCGCCAAAGCGGGCGACGAACTGTTCGAGCACGTCGGCCAGCAGGTGGATGCGGGCGTCGACGTCGGACCGTTGGCCTTGGCCTTGGCCATTTCCACGGGACGACGATGACGACGCCAGCGACAGGAGGCTCTGCATCCAGAGATAGGTGATGCGGAGAATGTAGGCGGATGGGACCGCGGCCGAGAGCCGTTCGTTGGACCGGACAAAGGCAGAGAACGGCACGTCTGGGCGCAGGACGCGGTCGAGCGCGTCACCGTCGGGTGTGTATCCACCGCTCGCGGCAGAAATACTGTCGTTGTAGTCGGTGGGTGACCAAGCATGTCCCTGACTCAGGTTCTGGGCCTGCTGCTGCATACATGTGAAGAGGGCGTGGAGTTGGTTGAATGTCGTGAGAGAGTAGGCCGGACTTCGCTCGGAAACGGCATCCTCCACCCCGAAACCAATGCACGGCACCCACGGCTGCCACTCGTCGAGGCCGTCTTCGGGGACTGCGGGCGGGTAGAATTGGTGTTGGGGTGTGGTGGGGGGGTGTCGGGCTGTTGGGTGTTGCTGTGGTTGTTGCGGTCGTGATGACGAGCGGACGGTGGAGATGAACGCATCGAGAATGCTGCAGCCGCTTGTGACGGCATCGACAATGCGGCGGCGCATGGACATGGGACCGTATCCATGCTGTCCATGGTTGTAGTCGGTCACCCTCGATAGGCAGTCGGCGTCCTGGACAATCTGGCGTGCCAGCGACACCAAGACGCGTGCGGCCGTGTAGCGTCGCTGGCCGATATTCACAAGGGCAAGCAGCAACAGGGCCCGAGCGTGCTGGACGTCAAAGGGCCCGTCGTCGAGCGGGATCATCTGTCGGGCAATGTTGTAGATGCGGTGTGGGGGCCATGCTGGCCATGTGTTGGTAGTCGTGGAAGTAGAGGATGAAGGTGTTTGTGTAGGGTCTTGTAGTGCTTGCTTTCGGGCAGCGGCATCTTGGAAGGAGGCCAGGGCCAAAACACTCCAGAGCTCTGCGGATGCCGCCGATGTTGAAGACGACGACGGCGCCGGGGCTGATGTCGTCTCCCCCAGCTCACGCTCGTACTGGTAGACAGCCTTGAGCACGTCCTGTCGCTCGAGGATAGGGAACCAGCAGTGCGTGTAGGAAAAGTAGACGTCCAGCAGGCGCCAGTGGTTGGGGGGGAGTGGTGTTCGTGAGGGGTGTGGTTGTGCGTGATGGGACTCGTCGTGGCCGGAGAGGGGCGAGGGGATGGTGTTTTCTGACGGTGACCAAGTGACAGTGACGGCGGACGTTACGCCAGGCGGTCGTCCGTTTTGTCCGTTTTGTCCATGTTGTCCTCCCGTCGGCTCCTGGTCTGTATCTTCGTCGGAGCCTGCCCTGTCGGACAATGGCCGAGACACCCCCGCACTGAACCCGTCGGTCGACAGCAGCCGGTTGATCTCGCGGCGCGCGCGGCTCTTGTGCCACCGCCGGTGCAGGCGGTTGTGTCGCTCCAGGTCCCTTTGCTGCTGGGCGGGGTTCGCCGCGTTCACCTCGGGGTTGAACAGACGCTGCGCGGCGTCCCCGCCGTGGCGGCCAAACAGGCCGTCCAGCGCGTCGGCGCAGCCGGGCACCTCGTCGAGCAGCGACGACAGTGTCAGCTCCAGCGTGCGAATGTACCCCGTCTGGACACCCCGCTTCTTGGGGCTGGTCTTGTAGGTGCAGGCCCGGTGCTGGGAGACGCACGACGAGCAGTGCGGCTGCGCGCCGTCGCACTTCTCGCGCATGGCGCGGCACTGGTCGCAGGCGCGGGAGACTCGCTGTCGCTTGGGCGCGGCCGGCGCGGCGGCGGGTTGGGTGGCGGACGGTACGGACGACGCCGGCGAGTTGTCCTGTGGTGTGGACTTTGAGGCATCCTGGTTTGCCCCTGCCCCTGCCCCTGAGCTGGCGGTCGTTCCTGCGGTGTGTCCTGCCATAGTCGCACCTTCCGTGGTGGCACTTGGACCTGCCGTTTGTGATGCGCCTTGCAGTTGTGTCGTTCCTGCCGTGCCTGTCTGTGGCTGTGCCGTCGTTCTTGCCGCTTTCGTGCTCTTTCCCCCTCCTCGTGCGGCCTTTCTCTGCATCGCTTCTTTTCGTGAGAGTAAAAGTCGTCGTGATAGTTCGTATTCAAAAATGTCCACCTGGACTGCCGTGGATCAGTGCCGTGGGAATCGTTGGTTCAGCATGTCCGTCTGCCTCCAGGGCGGATGTCAGTCGTCGTCGTCGTCAAGCGTTGCCAGTCAATGGACATATCCTGTGATACGGAGTGCAATCCGATGGATCCAGCGTTGAGAAAGAAACAAAAAGAAATAAAACAAAATAAAGAATTAACTCGCCAACATGGACGGGACTGTCGATCAATGGTCAGTTCCATACGAATCGGATTCGAATTCGTGTGCAAGTCCAACAAGTCCAAGCGACATGCAAAACTCGGCCGTGTACGGAGCACTCCCCACGAATTCGACGTCTTTGTAGTGTAGGCTTTACAGTTTCTCCAAGCAAAAGAAGGAACGAGCGTCATCCTTCTAGCTCCAAGCCGACACCGACCGGCTCCTCTAGGCTCTGTCTCCTCCTCTGGACGCTACAATTTAGTCCGACCGCCCCTGCTGTGCTGTTTTACAGCGCATTGGGGCGCATTGGCTCTCGCTTTCACCAATTGTGCGCAGCCTGACGGGGATTAAGCCTCAAAATCTGGGGACAATAGTGTCTCCGTCTCGGGGTGCGGGGAATCCGAGCTGCAGGCAACTGGGAGGCAATTGACAAGCAATTCTGTAATTGCCTTTGTTTTCTTCGTGTGCCTTCCTCCCTTTCTTTCGCTTCTTCGTCTTCTCCGTATTCGCAGTCTGCCTTACGATTCCATGAAAAGCACAGACTGTTTTGGCCACAAGTAGAAGAAGAAAAGGTCATGATGAGACGGAGAAATCATGGCTGTTATCTGAATGGACGAGTAACGATTGAGGGAATTGGGGCGAGTTGGCAATGACAAAATCCGTGGCATCTCGAGCATCCGTGAAAGAATGGAGACCCCGAGAGTTGGGGGCCGTTGGAGGGGTTAGTGGGTGTTAGTGGGTGTTAGCGGGTGGTAGTAGCGCTACAGGGGTCGCTATTGGCTCACCGGCCAGGCTTTTCTGGGGCCATTCTGGGGCGGTCTGGAGCTTTTCTGAGAAGCTTTTGGAGACCCGGAAGAGTCTTTATCCAGAAGACTCTGCTCTTTGTTGCCAATTGCGCTAGCACAAGGATGGAGGGGCCAGCCGAGCGAGACTGCGACCGACAAGTCAATGCCAAAGAACCGGAATGACGCTGCTGTCAACCAGCCTGACAGCGTAAGATACAGCCAAACGACACCCGCACTCAACACGGTACACCAGACGTAACAGCACTGAAACGCTCCTGCCCAAGAACCAGCCGGTGCAACGGACTGCGACTTGCGACTCTGGCGTCCCCTTTGGTGTGCACTGTGGTCCTTCTGTTCTGGGTCAAGCCGACCTTGCCTTTTCTGTCGACTGAAGCGAGCTCCTTTTTTCACACTCCGATCCGGGGACGAGACGAGACAGGATTACGATACTCTACGACATCAGACTACTCTCGAGAAGCAGACGCAGGCGCAGACCCAGACGCAGCCATCTGACTGACTCTGACTCTGACATCCACGACCTCGCAAGGCTGCACCCATCCCTCCTCTTCAGTGCCCATGCCCGCCTGAAGCAGTCGACCCCAGAGGTCACATCGACATCGACCCGACGACTTCTCTTCTCCTGCTTCACCGCACACAATGGCCTCTGTTCTGAGCGGCGTCAAGCGGTCGTTCGCCGCGGCGTCAGCTGGTTGGGACGGACAGACGGGATCACGGCCAGCACCGGACAGCGACAGCCAGGCGAGCCAGGCCAGTGCAAGACAGTCGGCCTCAGCGCCGTCTTCCACAACATCCACATCCTCGACCGACTCAATACGGCCCCCAGCACAGTCACAACCACAATCACAAGCTTACACACACGAGTCCGCCGTGACTCATTTAAGGAGTGAGTACAGGATCATAGCCGGAAACAAGCTTCGAGGCAATATCAACATGGAGACGAGACACTGACAACACAGCCCTCTCGACAACAGCACACACGACCCCCACGCCCCTCCGGCCCTTCGACACCGACGCCTCGGTCATCCTGACGGGCGTCCGCGGCGCCGGCAAGTCGACGCTCGCCGTGATCGCCTCGACGGCCATGCGCCGCAAGATTGTCGAGGCCGACAAGGTCTTTTTCGACACGCACGGCCAGTCGAGCGCCGCCTTCCAGCGCGAGCACGGCGTCCTTGCGTACCGCAAAGCGCAGTCGGCGGTGCTCCAGCTGATCCTGGAGAAGTGGCGGCGCGGCGCCATCATCGTGTGCTCGTGGATGGAGCGCGACGTGCAGGCACGGCTGTCGCAATGTTCGGCGACGAACCCGATCATCCTGATTTTGCGGGACACAGCAGCCATCCAGACACATCTTCGGGTCTGGGACGACGCCCGGGTGCAAGACCTCGTGATTGCCAGCGGGCCTGTGTTTAGACGATGCGCCCGCTTCGAGTTCTTCAACATCTCCGAGGCGCCGTCGACCCAGTCGGCCCAGACGCCGGCGGGCACCCAGACAGCAGGCAACGGCACGTCTCACGCCCACACCGACGAGGACCCCGAGGCACGCTCGCCCGCGCCCTACCTCACGCTCAAGCGCGCCGAGCGCCACTTCCTAAAGTTCCTCAGTCTCATCCTGCCCCGCGGCGCGATCCCCTTCATCGAGTCCGCCTACCCGCTCGCCTCTCTCCGGACCGAAGACCGCCAGTTCACCTACGCCTTGAGCATCAAACTGTCCGACTTTGCCAACGGCGACATTGACGTCGAGGAGGTCGAGGCCGGCGCCGACGCCATCGAGCTGATTGTCGACTGCGTGCCCGCCGGCCACGACACGCCCTACGCGCGGCCCCTCACGCCGCAGCAGGCCAACAACATTAGCAGGATCGTCAGCCATATCCGGCGGAGCACGGTCATCCCCATCATCTACCACGTTGTGCTGCCCGACCCCGAGACGGCACCAAAACACGACGCCCAGCGCAACGCATACCTGTCGCATGTCCTGCACGGCCTGCGGCTCGCTCCAGACTACGTCACAGTCGACCTGCGGCTGCCCGACGCAGACATTGCGCGCGTCAAGGCGGCCGCGTGGACATCGCGCATTATTGGCGTGGTCGACATTGGCGCGGCCTCGCCGCCGCCGCCCTCCTGGCACGACCCCGTCTGGCTGGCCTACTACCGCCGCGCCGTCGACCAGGGCTGCCACGTCGCCCGCCTGACCCGCCGCGCGGTTGAGTTAAGTGACAACTTTGAGGTGTCACAGTTCATCTACAGCGCCAAGTCGGCATCTCCCACATCCTCCTCATCTTCCCACCCCATCCCTCTCATCGCTTACAACACGGGCCCCAAAGGCCGCTTCTCGGCATGCTTTAACACAGTCCTGACCTCTGTTGTCGCCGAGCCGCCTGCTCCTCCAACAACGAAAGCTGCGAGCACCTCATCTAACGCCATGGATACGAACTCAAGAGGATCCAATACACCCACTCCACTGCCCGACTCGCGACGGCCGTCAATACACGACCACCCTTCTCCCCACTCCCCCTCTTCCTTTTCCTTTTCAACATCTACTTCGTCTTCCACTTTGACGGCCCGCCAGGCCAGTCTCGCACTGTCGTCCGCGTTTGTCTACGAGCCCATGCGCCTCTACGTGTTTGGCGCCTATGTCGACTACTCCTTGTCGCCCGCCATGCACCACGCCGCCCTGTCGGCCTGTGGTCTGCCACACACGTACCGGCCCAACTCGACCGACTCTGTGGACCACATCAACACCCTGATCCACGACCCGCGCTTCGGCGGCGCGTCCGTCGGTCTCCCATTCAAGGTGTCCGCCATCCGTTTGACCCACACACTCAGCACCCACGCCCGCGCCATTGGCGCCATCAACACCCTGATCCCCGTCCGCCAGCTCAAGGCCGACGGCAGCGTCCCCGACTACAGCCAGATCCTGACCACGCGCAACCAGTCCGGCCCCGTCCTGGCCATCTACGGCGAAAACACCGACTGGATCGGCATCCGCGCGTGCATCCGGCGCGGCCTGTCGCCTGCCAACGCCGTGCGCCAGAGCAGTGTCGGCCTGGTCATCGGGGCGGGTGGCATGGCCCGCGCGGCCATTTATGCGATGCTGCAGCTTGGCGTCAAGCAGATTGTGGTCTCCAACCGCACGGTGGCCAACGCCGAGAAGATGGTGGAGCATTTCCGCGGGATGCTCGAGCGCAACGAGATGGAGCTGCTCAGCCGCGACGAAGTCGAGGACCAGACGGCGCAGGCGCACTTCCACGTCATGCGCACCCAGCAGGACCCGTGGCCGGCCGCGTTCCGCCCGCCGACCATGATCATCTCGTGCATCCCGACCCACAGCATCGGCGCCGACCCCGCGCCCGACCTGACTCTACCCCCCGCGTGGTTCGGCAGCCCCACCGGCGGCGTGCTCGTCGAGCTGGCCTACAAAACGCTGGAGACGCCCCTGCTCGAGCAGAGCCGCAAGCTCGCCCATCGCGGCTGGGTCAGCATGGACGGCCTGGATTTGTTACCTGAGCAGGGGTTTGCGCAGTTTGAGCTGTTTACCGGACGGCGGGCGCCGCGGCGGCTGATGCGCGAGGAAGTGTTCAAAGCCCACAAGGACGAGCAGGGCCGCTCGAACCTGCCGCACCTGCAGGGGCGACTGGACAATATTGTCTTCCAGGAGCCGTGATAAGAAAGACTGCGAAGCAGTCTGCGCCCAAGGTGATGTGAAAAGCCAGAGGCCATATGAACCGCCGCAGGCCGTTTTGCGAAGGCGTTTTGATAGAGACAAGAGAAGGAGGGAAGAGATGGGATGTACAAACAAATACCACGGAATATTGTAATGCTATTATGAACTGAAGTTGACTGTATTAAATGAATGTGAATATGGGTTGACAAAGGAGGAAATCATACCCAAGTGAAGACCATTCAGCATAAGAAGACGCTATGAAGGAAGGAGATGACTGATGGACATCACCGGGCTTGAAGTTATGTAAAACAATATTAGACATGAAACGTGAATTTGAACTGTCGTTAATGTACATTGCCTCGACTTGCGAGTGAGAAATCTTGTAAGAAATAAAAACAGAACATGAGCTGCAGGTCTATCGCAGTCTATCGCTATGAAAAGATGTATATATATCCAATAATTTATACTTGTCACCGTCACCTTGCTCCCCTACATCTTCGACAGCTGCCGCAGGTGCGAGGCCACGGCGTTCTTGACCTCCTTGACGGGCAGCTTGTCGAGCGTGCGGCCGGTCCAGTAGCGGTCCTGCTCGAGGCCCTGGTAGATCATGGCCTCGGTGCCCAGGATCACCTGCCAGCCGGCCTTGCCCGCGAGCGCGCCCAGCTCGGTGTAGGGCGACGGGTTGTAGCACATTTCCAGGATGGCGCTCTTGGTGGCGGCGGCCCGGGACGCGGGCTTGTCCAAAAACACTTGCGTGATCTTGCGGGCCAGAATCTCCTCCTCGCGCTGTGGCGGAAAGTCGGGCACACAGCCGACCGCGGCGCCGACGGCGGGCAGCGATTCGGCCTGCTCGACGGTGGCGACATGGAAGATGTTGTCCGTACCGAACCCCGAGGCCTGCAGGTCGGCAATGACCTGGTTGACCTCGGCGGCGTCGCGGTTGACGAGGTAGATGGCAGTGCAGCCGAGCCACTGGCGCAGGGCATAGACGGCGCTCCGGGCCGCGCCGCCGCCGCCGATAATCAGGCCGGGGCGGCCGGCAATGCGTGTCTTGAGTTCTTCGGGGGACAAATTCTGAGTAAAAGAATCCCGCACGCCGACGGTGTCGGTGTTGGCGCCGCAGAGCAGCCGGCGGCCGGTCGCCGGATCCTGCTCGAGGTAGATGGTGTTGCAGGCGCCAATGGCGGTGGCCTCGGGCGTCAGCTTGTCGAGGTACGGAATGATGGCGACCTTGTTGGGCATGGTGACGGACGCGCCGTAGAAGCTGGGGTCCCGGGTCAGCCCCAAGAAGGTCGCAATGTCCGCCGAGTCGAAGCGCACCTGGCCCCAGTTGACGCCAATGTTTGTGTAGACGACATCGTGCAGCATGGGCGACAGCGAGGCGGCCAGCTTCTTGCCAAAGAGGTAGCCGTGCTTGTCGAAGTGGCTGACGACGGGCGTCTCGCTTTTGGATGCAGAGGATGCAGACGTGGACGGGGCCGGGGCCACTGCTGGTGGTTGTGTCTGGACCTGAGTCGCCATTGTGATTTGGTGAGGAAGGGGGGATGTGAGAGAGAAGAGAGGAAGGGGGCGTGGGGTGTGTAGGTGATTCTGCGTCGCTGTTGCCGTTTGAGAGCGTGCTGTGATTCGTGCCTTCCGTGTATGTGATTTTATTGGTAGGTCAAGGTTTTATGGGAGTTCCTTCTTCTTTGGGTTGTGGGAGTGTGTGTGTTTGTGAGATGTTTGTGAGATGTTTGTGAGAGAATTTGTCAGAATAAGAATATATGAGATGATTGAAAAAGGAATAAGAAGACGCAAGACCGAGTTAGATATATCGCCGGGGCAAAACAAGGATCGCTCCTCGCTCCTTGTTCGTCGTCGCTTGTCGCTTATCGTTCTCGCAAGTAGCCAAAGTCGTGATATGGTCCTTTTGCCTTTTGCCTTTTGCCAGTATGGAGTATGCAGTCTGGAGAGACCCGCCGATTCCTGTGGGAAATAAAAATAACAGAAACGAGCCTATTCTCCGGGCAAGCCGTTTGCGTGCACCCGTGGAGAAGAGTGTAGCCGTGTATTCTGGGGTGTTTTGCTGTGTAGTGTTCTTGTGGAAGAACGCTTTCACTGTGAGAGAGAGACTGAGAGACCAGCGTATTTCCTGGTACTTCCTTGTTGGGAAGGACCTCGCCCAGCAGCGACTTCCAAAACGATTAGCCTGGATCGACTGGGAAGCAGAATATTGGCCGAGGTGTTGGGAACAGTGGAATGGAGAGCCTGGAAGAAAGATTGGAAGGGTGAAAGGTGAAAGACAGGTGGAATCCAATGGCAGACGACCAAAAGGCCTGTCATCTTGAGTCTCCTGGTAAGGATTTACCCGGTTTTGCTGTGAAAAGGGATGAACGAAAAGCAGGCAAATGAGAGGCGATGAAAAGTCGGAAAGCGGGGCCACCAATCGTCATCCGTGTTAGTTTGTTCTCCCTGCCTAATCAGGAAGTCCGACTTACAGAGGCGTGTCAGGCCAGCAAAAGGAAGGAAGGCAGTAGGCTAAGGCAAAACAGCTACCACAGTGACACTTGCACACCACCAGCTGTACGCATCCACATAATGCACACAATGGTCAAGATTACGCTGTGTTGACGTCTTGCATCCACACTTTCCCACACTGCACAGCACTCGGCCAAAACCCGTGTGTATCCGTATCCAGCCTTGGGCTTGAGAGAGGCCCGTCTCGACGAGATCACAGCCGAGATCGTATTTTGTTTGAGGTATCTGTTTGAGGTATCCGTAGCCTGTCCTTGTTCTCGCCTGTCTCCTTCCTTACGGGGCCGTGTCCTGTCCGGGATTGCTACGTTCCTGCCATTTCCTGATCTTCTGATCCTGCATTGTCTGTCTACATAGTCAGTCTACATATGGCAGTGCATGTCTGTTCTGTGTCGTCCTTTGCTCTTTCCTTTCTAAGATATCCCATTCGTTCCTTCCTCTTTCTACCCTTTTGATATCCCCCTGAATACGTGAATACCCTTTCGATATCATCCGTATCGTCAATTCTTCTGTCCCTCTCTCCGTCCCTCTCTCTTTCCTCTTTCCCATATCTCTCCTCCATACCAGACGGTCATCAATATCGTCGACATCAACATCTACATCAACGTCACCATCATCACCTCTCACAACACGCTCATAATGGACTGCAAACTCGCCATCAGCAGCATGTCCCTCGGGCGCTGTTTTGCCGGCCACTCGTTTGAGCACAAGCTCGACATGGCCGCCAAGTACGGCTACCTGGGCATCGAGGTGTTTTATGAGGATCTCGTCGACGTCGCGCACACGCTCGACAAGAACCAGACCAACAGCGCGGGCGACTGTGCCTCGCCGTCGCGGGCGTCGCACCTACGGGCGGCCACACACATTCGCCAGGAGTGCGAGAAGCGGTCTCTCTCCATCATTTCGTTGCAACCGTTTATGCACTACGAGGGCCTCCGCGACCGCGCGGAGCACGCCCGCCGCCTCGAGGAATGGACGCTGTGGCTGGCCATGGCCACCGCCCTGAACACAGACCTGATCCTGGTGCCGTCGAATTTCCTGCCGGCGGACCAGCTGGTGGCGGCGGCCGACGTTGCGACACGGGCGGACGACCTGGCCGAGCTGGCCGACCTCGCGGCGGCCGCCAACATCCGCATCTGCTACGAGAGCCTGTGCTGGGGCACGCACACGTGCACGTGGGAGGCCAGCTGGGAGCTGGTCAAGGCGGCCAACCGCGCGAACCTGGGGCTGTGCCTCGACAGCTTCAACATTGCCGGCGCCATCTACGCCGACCCGGCGGTCGCGAGCGGCAAGACGGCCGATGCGGATGCCGCCGTGGCCGCCTCCATGGCCCGTCTGCGTGCATCTGTCCCCCGCGACAAGGTGTTTCTGGTGCAGCTCGTCGACGCCGAGCGGCTGGAGGCGCCGCTGGTCCCGGGCCACCCCTTCTACAAGGCCGACCAGCCCGCCCGCATGAGCTGGTCGCGCAACTGCCGGCTGTTTTACGGCGAAGAGAAGGCGTACCTGCCTGTGCTGCAGATTGCCCGCACCTTTTTCTACGGCGTCGGCTACAGCAACGACTGGGTCAGCCTGGAGCTGTTCAACCGGCGCATGTCCGAGACGTCGCCCGATGTGCCGGAAGACCTGGCGCGGCGGGGCGCACAGTCGTGGCAGCGGTTCCAGCGGGACCTTGCTGCGGCGCAGGCGGCGACGCCAACAACGGAGACATCCAAGATCTCTGCGTCGCTGTAGGGTGTGTCGATGTAATCTGTCATGTCATGTCTATCAGTTCCAATCTTTTCTGTATTTTCACAATCATAGCTTGCGTTGCTTTCTTTTCTTTTCTTTCTCTCTTCTTCTCTTCTTCTCGTCTCGTCACTCACGACCAGCATAGCATTAAGAATGTACAACATTGTCTTGTAATGAATCTTATTAATTTGTTGATTTTGTGATTTTGTGATTTTGTTGATTTATCTGCCCACTGTCCGTTTCTATTGTCCCTTCACCTTCAAGTGCTTGGCGCAGAACTCAATCGCCGCCGTGTAGCCGTACGCTCCCATGCCGGCAATCACCGCGGTGGCCTTGTCGTGGAAGTAGCTGTGGTGCCGCCACTGCTCGCGCGCGTGCACCTGGCTGACGTGCAGCTCGACAAAAGGAATGCTGACGCCCAGCAGCGCGTCCCGGATGACCACGCTCGTGTGCGTGAAGCCGCCGGGATTGATAATGATGGCGTCGACGCGCTTGCGCTCCGGGTTGCCGGCGACGGGCGTCGTCACGAGGTGCGAGAAGCCGCCCGCCTCCTGGATGCGGTCGACAATGGCGCCCTCGTGGTTGGACTGGAAGACCTCGAGCTCGACGCCCAACGCCTTGGCCTGGGCCTGGGCGGCGACGACGACGTCGTTGAGGGTGGTGCTGCCGTAGATCTCGGGCTCGCGGGTGCCGAGCATGTTGAGGTTTGCACCGTTGATGAGGAGGATTCTGCGGGCCATGGTGGGAGTGTATGAGTTGTAATAGTGTTTGTGTGTGTGTGTGTTTGACTGTGTCGGGTTGTACAGTTGTCTTATCTCAATGTGTGTATGTATGTCTTATCACGTCTTTATTATGAAGCATCTCGGCGGGAAATGTCCCTCGTTTCTTCCCCAAATTGCCGTCCTCGGGCATGGCGTCAATTCTGATCGGATATCCTGGATCCATTCTGCATGTTTCGCCCAGGCTCGCCTAGACTTTACTCCGGCTCGCTCCAAGTCACTCCAAGTCCCTCCATACTCAGTACTCCTCCATGTCTCTATCCATTGACGGCGCCGGTTACGGGGTGTGGAGTGCGGGGAGAGTCAGGAGGCGTGGCAGACAAGAATTTGGACAAGAACTTGAGTGAAGCTCGCAAACGGAAGAGTGCTCTTCCGGAAGGTGGGGCCCGGCCTGTAAACCTCCGATGTGCTGCACTGAAGACGCTAAAGGGCGGAGGGTGCGCTACCTTTTGGAGAATTGGGATAACCACTCCACTGTGGTCCCTGTAGTCCACTAACGTTTGTCTGCCCTCCACTGCCGCCTCCAGTCCTCGACACGCATTTCAATCATCTCTACGGGATTTTTATGGGATTGCCGTCTCTTCTGACGTAGTTTTCTTAAGAAGGGCTCCTCGGGCTCTCACCCCGTCTCACTTCTCCGTCTTCAGTCTCCGCCTTTCCTCGAGGTCCGCTGTGCGGAATTGTGTCCTAAAGGCTGGCGTCGGCTACTGGCGGTGGAAGGTGGGCGACTGACGGATTTGGATAGTGGTGACGGCCCTGACACCAAGTGGTGGCAGGTGCTAGGAGCAACCTGTTAGTGGCAGGTGCTGTTGCTGTCAAACACCGCTTTGACAGGTGCCAAAGTGGCAGCTTGCCACAACATTGGCGTGACTACCGTGAATAGACCACTGTGAATATTGTGAGGAAAGAGCTCAAGCTGCAAGCTTCTTTCGTCAACATCCTCACATACATCTTCACCACATTATCACCACAGTCACCACCATGTCTTCTTCGTCTCCCACCTCCTTCGGCGGCCTCTCGGCCGACGAGCTCGCCGAGATCTACACATTTGCCGTGCAGCTCACCAAAGACGCGGGCCAGCGACTGCTCGACGGCAGCCGCCAACGCATGGCCGGCGGGCTGGCGCTGGACACGCAGGAAAAGGACAGCTCGGTCGATCTCGTCACGCAGGCCGACGAGGATGTCGAGGCGTTTGTCAAGGCGTCGATCACCGCCAGGTACCCCGCGCACAAATTCCTGGGCGAAGAGTCGTACTCCAAGGGCCAGTCACGGGACTATCTGGTCAGCGACAGCGCCGCATCGCCCGACCCGACGTGGATTGTCGACCCGCTGGACGGCACGGTCAACTACACGCACCTGTTCCCCATGTACTGCGTCTCCATCGGCTTCGTCGTCGGCGGCCGCGCCGTGATTGGCGTCATCTACGCGCCGATGCTCAACCAGCTGTTCAGTGCGTGCCGGGGCAGGGGTGCATGGCTCAACGAGACGACGCCGCTGCCGCTCCTCCAAAAGCCAGCCGTCCCCCCGCTCCCACGCAACGCCCCCTCGGGCTGCATCTTTTCGTGCGAATGGGGCAAGGACCGACGGGAGACGGGCGGCAATTTGTCGCGCAAAGTGGACAGTTTCGTCACCATGGCCACCGAGCGCTCGGGGCGCAACGGGCTGGGCGGCATGGTCCACGGCGTGCGCTCGCTCGGCAGTGCCGCCCTCGACCTCGCGTACACGGCCGCCGGCTCGTTTGACATTTGGTGGGAAGGCGGCTGCTGGGAGTGGGACGTCGCCGCCGGGGTTGCCATTCTGGAAGAGGCCGGTGGCCTGGTGACGACGGCGAATCCGCCGACAAGTCAAGCGGGAGACTACAGCGACGTGGCCGTGGAGGACGCCCACCTTGGCGGCCGGCTGTACTTGGCGATCCGGCCGGCGGGCCCGACGGCGGCGACCGAAACGACAGCAGCCGAGACGCCCCGCCAGGCACAAGAACGCGTCGTGCGCGAGGTGTGGAAGCGCGTCGCGGCGCTGGATTACACGCGGCCGGGTGTTTGAGAACGGGGAGACTGCGAAGCAGTCTTTGCCGCAGGCCATGTTAGTTGCCGAAGGCGATGTGAACAGAACTGCTCTTCAGCGGGCGGTGGAGGCTGAGGATCTCATACCAAGACAAAGACATTTTAGGAAGAGACCCATGGCGACATGGCGACGACGAAGGATGCCCAGCCGGCGACCCAACAAGGTAACGCCGATGCGCACCAAAAGCAAACCCGACAAACGAAAAGACGTGCCGACAAGCGACATGCGCTATTTCCCACTCAATTCCCTTGCACAATCGCCCTCTGGAACACAGAAAACATTCACTTTCGGCAGTCATTGACGATTGACAGCCACTGTCATTCAAACTGACATTTTCCCGGGACAGAGTGCTTGGCCAAAGACTTTTGTAAAGACTGTTGGCCGGACTGCCATATTAGTATGGGTGTGGTCTACTGAGTATGGGCGTCAGCCTTTGGGAGTTATTCCCGGAAGCCTGTAACCCGCAGGCGGAGAAAGAGGAGACGAGACACGGATAAAGGAATCGCCCAGAGTGTGCAGCGCGAGCGGACGCGGCGATGGCGCAATGGGAAGGATGGCACGAATTTTAAGATTTACCACTTGGACAATAATTTATGAGAACTATGAATGAATACATACTTTAGAGAGACATAGAATCTAGGTTCAAGATCGACTGTTGAGAGCGAGTACCGAAACTTGACGCGAGAGCACTGTAGTGACAGAGGCTACAGCGCCATTTCTTCCCAGTCTCACACCAACGTCACACCGAAGACGGACATCTCTAACCGAGGAAGAAGACTACGACGACTGTGTCGACGAAAAGAACAAGGAGAGAGAAACAATCGTCAAAAATACACAAAAACAACAATTGCAAGTACAGCGTCAACGACAATGCCAGCGACTTCAACGGTATAACGGCATCAACGAGTTAAACAAGATGCTTGCCAGGACCTGCTGTCAATAGCACAGCTCATCCACTAAAATACAGCGCATTCAGCGCGCACAGCGGACAGCGTACAGCGTACAGCGCTCAAGTAAACCGACATCACATCACGGCCGCCATGGACGCTCCACTGACGGAGAAGAGAGAAGAAACACAATTGTCCTCACAACAGCAACAACAACAACAACCTCCACCACCTGCAGACACAGCCAACACCCACGATGTCCTGACAGACGCCGCACCGCTGGCACCCGGCCCGCCACACGATCCGCCGCCAGACGGTGGTTTCCAAGCATGGCTGCAGGTCGCGGCAGCCTTTCTTCTCTACTGGAACAGTCTCGGCCTGCTCAACGGATTTGGCGCGTTCCAGACGTACTACCAGCAGCGTCTGTTGGCGTCGGAGAGCTCGTCCGCCATCTCGTGGGTCGGCTCCGTCCAAGTCTTCCTGCTCATGTTTGGCGGCTTCTTCTTCGGGCCGCTGTTTGACCTGGGCTATGCGCGAAGCATGCTCATCACAGGCACCCTCCTGCTGGTGCTCGGCTTCATGACGGCCAGCCTGGCCACCGCGTACTACCAGATCCTGCTGGCGCAGGGCTTCTGCGTCGGCATCGGCACGGGCTGCCTGTACATCCCGGCCATCACACTGGTTCCCAGCTATTTCTCCAAGAAACGCGCCCTGGCCATGGGCGTCGCCAGCATCGGCAGCAGCCTGGGCGCCTCGCTGTACCCGCTCATGTTCGAAAAGCTCCAGCAGCGCGTCGGCTACCCGTGGGCCATGCGCGCCATCGGGTTTGTGGCGCTGGCCCTGTGCAGCATCGCCACAGCGGTGGCCCGGCCCCGTCTCAAGCGGGCAGCCGTCCCGTCGTCCAGGGGGTCCCCCTGGAACGGCGGCCTCCGCCAGCTGGCCCGCGACGCCCAGCTGACCGACACGCGCTACCTCGTCCAGTGCGTCGCCATTTTCTTCTCGAACCTCGGCTTCTTCCAGCCGCTCTACTACCTCCAGTCGTACGCCATGGCGCACGGCACGCCCGCCGCGCTGGCCCAGTACCTGCTGGTCATCCTGAACCTGACCGCCATCCCCGGCCGCCTTGTTCCGTCCGTTGTGGCCGACCGCTACGGCGTCGTCCCGACGTTCCTGGTCATTTGCGTCGTCACCGCGGCCGTCGACTTTTTCTGGATCGCCGTGCAGAACCAGGCCGGCAACCTCGCCTTTTCCGTCCTCTACGGCTTCTTCAGCAGCTCCGTCGTCACGCTCGCCCCCGTCGTGCTCAGCAGCATCACCGCCGACCTGTCCACGCTCGGCACCCGCCTGGGCTGCGTCGCCGTCCTCAAGGGCGTGTCGTCGCTGATTGGCCCGCCCATTGCCGGCGCCATTCTGGACAGGAGCGGCAGCTATCTCGGCGTGCAGTTGTTTACGGCGTCTGCCATGTCGTTGACCGCCTTCTTTACGCTGGTCATGTACATGGTTATGAGGAGGAGGACCTCGTCGAGATGACCTCGTCGAAGACGAGGTGACCGCCGAAGGCATGAGAAGACGGCGAAGCCGTATTCACTACTCTCCACTACTCTCTCCGCCTCCGGGTGGGTGAGTGGGGGAGGTGGAGGAGCTTATACCAAGGCGAAGTCATTTTGTTTAATGGAGAGGATAGCCTCTCAAGTGTGTATCACACCGAAGCTTCTCGGATATATTATAAGCCATAATAATGTGACAATGTGTTCAAGGATTTATTTGTTTATTTCAATATTTTCGAGAAAAATAATAAATTTATGCAAAGTAGTCGATAAAAATAAAAATAAAATAAAATAAACATGAACTAAATAATGAGAAAAAATGAAAACCGAAAATTCAACTACAATCAAAACCAAGGTCGAACCAACAACATAAACTACCGTGAGATTTATTTCGAATGACCATAATACCAGTATTTGTATGATAAGAGGAAAGAGGGCAGTTGTAAAAAGAGAGAAGGTGCGAACTGTTTCCAAATAAATGAAAAGGAAAGAGGAATTGGCTCCCGACGCTGTGAACAGTGTTGGGGTACAACTTTCCCGTAAATTGTTCTGTTTTGTTTTGATTTTTTTGTAGAGCATAAAAGTAGCGAATTCCACCCCGTTTCAATGGGATTTCCCCATCCCCGCCCTTCTTCTATGTATCTTGGAACTTCAACAACACACTTTGCACACACAACACCCACCCTTTCGCTTTGATCTTCTTTTCCATACTACGTACCACGTAGGACATACGTTATACTGTTGCCCTAGTTGTTGTTGTACATATACTTCTCCAAAACACGGCTTCGACGAACATGGAACCACGCACCGTTTCACGAGCACTCAAGCTCGCGCAGCACCAACATCAACAACCGGACCGACAAAAGTTGACGAAAGGTTTTTGGAAGCTTGTGCGATTTCGAGGACCGGTCTCATTAAAGACCGATTGACTGTGAAGAGTAAAAGAGCGACTGTTCTCGCCTTGTACGCCGCTGCCTAGCAAAGCGGAAATCCTATCCACCCAGACGTGATAAAAAAATCGTTTAGATTCATCCACGGTACACTTCTTAACAAGAAACTCATCCATAATAAAACACGCGAAAAAAACCCTTACGTCGTTCAATATTACTAAGATTTTAAAAAACCTCAAAGACAGCGAGTTCCTTTGTCAACTACACAACACACGAGAAGCTCTTCTAATCATCCTTTTTATCAACATGATGATCGACTGCGGGGCCTGCAGCGGAGAACTCTTATGGTTCCCAATACCCGATAACTTTGAAAACACTCAAATAGCTGAAAAAGGAGACGAGAAGTCCTTCTGTTGGACAAATATCGAGTTATTCGTATTTCCCATATCTCGAACCACCGAGAGCGAAGGAGCAAATAGTTTATTTACTCGCAATTCTTGGGAACTTGAAGTATTTTGTCAGCCACGTTCAGCGGCAGCATCCAAAGTACTAATTTAGTACTCCGTAGATGGCGCCTGGGCGGCCTTCCCAATCGAGAAATGTGGGACTGCAAGCTCGTTGCTGATTGGTCCTGCCCTCGCTGCCCGTTTGACTACCACATATAAATGCGGCTCTTCTTTTTCGACGTCTTTCTTTTGTACTCTTGACCTCTTTCCCTTCTTGCTCGAGGGGAATTCATAAATGACACAAACATGAGCAGCTGATTGCCCGCGTTCGCGCAAGATCGCAGTGCGGGGTAGGCTGCCCCTCTATTTGAAAGGCTGCCCAACGTGGCAGATTCAGCCTCATGAGGCTGAATGCCCTCACGAGATTTCTCGACCACTTGCCATTCTCTTTTACTTTCCCGTGCTTCTATCAGCGCACGCAACGCCTCGGACGCATAGAAACATCGATTCGAACCCTTATCGACAAGTCTTTTCCCGGATAGCCGTCCGGCATTCGTGAGAGTATCAACTGGAGCTGCCGTTGACCATTACTTTTCGCAATAGCAATTCTGAGGTTGCCTATACTGCAGCGATAAAAGTGGAGCAAGATGAGCTTCGGATTCAGCATCGGCGATTTCATCGCCGTTATCGAGCTCGCCAAGCAGATCCGGAAGGAGTTTGTCGGCGCCCCGAGCCAGTTCAGGGATATTTCCAATGAGTATGTTGCCTGAGGATATTGCTGAATTACCACTAACAGCTTAACTCACAGAGTGAAGAGCCTTTCTATCGTGCTTCAAGATGCCGAAATCGTCTTATCCACGTGTGAAGCCGACGAACGACAGAAGACGAATCTGCAGGAGATTGCCGCCGGCTGCCGCGAAGTCCTCCTCGATCTAGAAAAGACACTCAACAAGTACAGCGAGCTAGAGACCCCCGGCAGGAGTATTGGTAAAACTGTGAAGAGAGTGTGGAAGAGACTCAAATGGGACCCAGAGGACATCCAGGAGCTTCGAGACCGGCTTACATCGAATGCTGGACTCCTCGGTGTATCCATCGCAGAGCTGTCAAGGTAGATATAATCCTTGTCATATGGCTGAATGCTAGATGCTAAAATGATCACAGTCAAGCAACATTCGCGGCAGAAAAGGGGATTGACCGCCTGAATAAGTTGCAAGACGACAAGGAAACAGTCACTATTCTCAACTGGATTACCCAAGTCGATCACACCCCCCAACAAAGCCACTTCATCCGTCAGCGGCAAGCAGAGACTGGCCAGTGGCTTCTAGACTCCGCGGAGTTCAAGACATGGGTGGAGACCAAGAAACAGACGCTGTTCTGCCCTGGCATTCCAGGAGCTGGAAAGACAATCTTGACCTCGATCGTAATCGAAGATCTCACGGCCCGCTTCCAGAACGACAAGAATATTGGTATCGCATACCTGTATTGCAACTTCCAGCGGCAAGGCGAACAGAAGGCTGACAGCCTCCTCGAAAGCGTACTAAAGCAACTCGCTCAAGGCCGGGCTTCTCTGCCAGAGAGCCTGAAATCTCTGTACGATAAGCACACAAACAACCGGACACGGCCATCATTCGACGAGATCTCCATGACCCTCCAGTCTGTGGCAGCCTTATATTCTCGAGTCTTTATTATTGTTGATGCCCTTGACGAGTGCCAAGTATCCGATGGTAGTCGGACAATATTCCTAACAGAGATCTTTAAGCTTCGAGATTCAGCTGACGCCAACGTATTTGCGACCTCGAGGTTCATTCCGGAAATTACAAAGAAGTTCGAAGGAAGCACATTCTTAGAGATCCGCGCAAATAGTGACGACGTTCGGAGATACCTCGATGGTCACATGTTGCAACTACCGGGCTTTGTGAATCGAAGCCCCGAACTTCAGGAGGAGATCAAGACTGAGATTGTTCAGTCGGTTCAGGGAATGTGTGTTGCTTCTGCCCCATATACGCGACGAGACGCTAATATGCTCTTAGGTTCCTCCTTGCTCGGCTCCATCTCGACTCCCTGATAGGGAAGAGGTCGCCCAAGGCTGTACGAACTGCTCTCAAAAAATTACCGACCGGATCGGAGGCATACGATCGTGCTTATCAGGATGCGATGGAGCGAATCGAAGGGCAGGTTGCAGACCAGGAAGAGCTTGCCAAGCAGGTTCTATCGTGGCTCACTTGTGCGAAGAGACCGCTCAGGACGTCAGAACTTCAGGAGGCGCTCGCCGTGGAAGTTGGCGAGTCTAAACTTGACAAAGACAACCTTCCCGACATCGAAGACTTGGTGTCCGTCTGTGCCGGATTAGTGACTGTCGTCGAAAGCACCACCATTCGTTTTATCCACTACACGACACAGGAGTACTTTGAGCGGACCAAAGCACATTGGTTTTCGAATGCAGAGACCGATATTACGACAGTCTGTATTACGTACCTCTCATTTCCTGCCTTTGACAGCGGATTTTGTGCAACAAACGAAAAGCTACTAGAGCAAGGGCAGTCTAACCCACTATATGACTACGCCGCGAGATATTGGGTTCTCCACGCCCGCCTCGCATCGCCAGACCTAGATCTAGTCTCCAGCTTTTTATCGTCTCGGTCAAAGATGCCCAGTAGCTGCTTGCTCCGGGCTGCAAAGAACGAAGACGAGGCGAGTGTATATTGGCTCTTGCAACAAGGCGTGCATGTGAATGTGCACGACGCGTCATGGGCAACACCGTTGCATTATGCTGTACTCCACCGTTGGGCAAGGTGTGTCCAGCTGCTGCTCCAGCGCGGAGCTGAGATCAAAGCAGATATCAACAACATGACTCCTTTCCACTACACAGTCTCAAAGACCAGTGAGGAAATAGCGCAAGTTTTCCTGGACGCTAAAATACCAATCGACACCCGAGTGAAGAGGAAGATTTGGCAACCGACTTTCCAACAGGGCATACGGCATTACACACCAAAGGACGACCCACACTGCCCCAGAGCGGAGATCCGCACCCAACAAGGGCTAACTGCTCTGCACTATGCAGGTCTGACAGGATGTAGGCGGATGACAAAGTTCCTCCTTGACCGCGGAGCTGATCCGAACGCTGCCTCTGACTATGGCGAGACGCCTCTACATCTGGCACTCAAACAAGATCTGTATGGCCCAAAATGGCCTGACAATGTGGATCGCTGGAGTGACCTTGACTACAGAATCGAAGCCGCGCTTGAGATCATAGGCTTTGACTCTGATGATGAGGACGAATACTGCAGAACCAAGGCCATAGCTGAGGAGGATAGATCTGCGGTTCTCACTTTGCTTTTTGATCACCATTTGACGGACGTCAATGCCCAAGACATCTTTGGCGCATCCCCGATACATGGAGTGGTCTATGGAAACGGGGCGTCTGGAGCGACCATCCATAGGCTACTTCAGAAAAACGCCAAAGTCTCTGCACGCAACCATCAGGGACAGACACCGCTGCATCTGGCCTGTTTGAAGGAAGATATAGACTCAGCTGTCACCCTCCTGGAATATGGCGCGAATGTTGCGAACAGTGATGTAGGTGGACGCAACGCTCTACATTACGCAGCGCAGAGTGGAAATGCGGAAATTATCCAACGGCTACTTGCCAGTGTGGCCGATGCAGATTCCTTGGCCTTTGCGACATCGAGGGACAAGCGTGGTCAAAATGCATTGCATCATCTGCTAAGCGGGCGCGAGTACGTTGACCCTGCAGTCGTTCAACTTCTCTTGACGAACAAAGTTGGTGTCAACGACCTCGATGATGCTGGAAAATCTCCATTGGCGAAATACCTCGGTCAATTTTTCCTTCTCCCACACAAACCGCGGGTGGTAGAGCTGCTCCTCCAAAACGGTTCAGACCCCTCCTTCAGGACTAATAATGGAGGGTTGGGATTGGTTCACCTATACGCCGGATCCTGCGTGCTCAGCGTGGAACTTCTGGCCATTTTGGCAAACTCTGGCGTGGATCTTCAAATGAAGGATGACGAAAATCGTACGGTTCTACACCACTGCGCCATCGCAGGTTCTCTCACTGAAGATGTCCTACACTTCCTCTGCAATACGATGGGATTGTCCAAGGATCCTTGTGACGCGCATGGAATGACACCATTGCATTACGCGACCGAGATGGTGCAGAAGAATCAGTATCCACTGATCTATGACCCAGATCGGTGGTCTCGGACCGAGAAAATACTGCTTGGTTGAACCTAAAGAAAGCTTATTAAACGTGATTTACAACTAGACTGAGTGCCGGCTGAGCGCGCAGTCCGAGGGGACCATCTGGAATAAAAACGAAAAATATTATGTTGTTATGAATGTAGTTGATAAAAGCAAATTAATATAAATTGAAGTGAACTGCGCGGATTTTTTAAGCGTGAATAAAGAGAAAGAGGCGACCCGAAAATTGAACTGCAATCAAAACCAAGGCTCCTTATCAATCTACCGCCAGTCAACGGTGAACTGTTGGAGAAACTGTTAGAACCAACTACATAAAAGGAAAAAGGTCCGACTTTGACGGTGGCGGCGTCCGCATCGTCTCCATTGACATAGCAGCCATGGCGGACCTTGACGGCCTTCCTTCAGGGACGGGGGGACGTTCTCAGCCGAAACTGGGAAGAGAGACAAGAGAGGCAAAAGGAACGAAAGCAGCTGACAGCGCCAAACAAGCCGGCGGTCGCCCTGCACGACTCGACGGCCGACGGTATCGACTACAAGGTCCTCAAGTGGTCTTGCACGGCATAGTGTTTGTCGCCGAAGGGGATGTAAGTGAAGATTGTCATGTCATCTGTAAACAGTAATGTATTACTACTCGAAAGGCAAGGACGAGAGGACCGTGTCGCTGTATGTCACTCGGTTGCTCTTTCCTCCTGTCTGAAGAGTGTGTGCATCGCTCCTGCCACATTTAAGGTAAAGCGGACTGCGCAATGTTAAGTATTCACGAAAGGCATTCTTGGATTCACGTGTCTTGACATTTTATTTATTATTTCGTAAATTATTTCTCGATGTCAATTTCAGTCTGCGCCGGGGGGAATCATGATAAATACAAGAATGTGAGGGAATATTAATGAAGGAAAACGAAGGAAAGAAGGAAAAGAAAATATTAAGACAAAAGAAAGGAAGGAACAAAGACGTCCATGCATAAGTCGTTAGGGAAGGTGCGCGTGCACAGTTGCGCCTTCCGTTTTTGTGGCCAACCACCATAGCCCCTTTCCCAATACCCCATGTCCCACCCCTGTTATCGTACACTCGTGCATTCTCGTCAACCTCACATCATCTCTCTCAAATCAGCTTGACCGTCTTGGCCACGCCGCGCTCGGCGTGCCACCACCGCTCGCGGTCCTTCTTCTGCGGCACCTCCCAGTTGGCGTTCCACTGGCCGTTGCAGATGGCGCCCATCGACGACGACGAGGCGTCAGGTGAGGTCTTGTCGTCTTTCTTGTCGTCTTTTCTGTCGTCTTTGTCTTTCTTGTCAGCCTTTGGCGACGCCTGGTCGCCGACAAAGTCGTTCATATCCACGATGCCGCCCTTTTCATCGCTGGCACCCGCGTCCGGCACAAGACAGTACGTGATCTGGCTCCCCACTGTGCCGACAAACCCGGCCAGGCCGTACTTGTCGACCAGCCGGCCGTGCTCGTCCGTGACGTTGACAAACACGCGCGGCGCTCGCCGCGAGGCGTCGATGCGGCCCTGCGCGGCGACCCGCGACACGCCGAGGTGCGAGCATGCCCAGTCGCCGGAGGCGGACGCGGAGGATGCTGACGATGCTGACGATGCAGACAACGACGACGACGTCGACGAAGGCGACGACGCTGCCGATCCCGATCCCTTGCCCAAACTCAGAGAAGCACTGCTGTTGGTCCGTGAGTGGCTGCCAAAGGACGCGGAAAAGACAGACGACTCGGAGTAGCGGTGGCGGTGGCCGGCCGAGGGGGGCGACGACGTCGTGGTCTGTGTCTGTGACTGTGTCTGCGGGGCCTGGAAAGCCGCAGGGTAGGTGGTGCCCATGGCCCGGTAGCGGTCTCTCGGCAGGTCGACGCGCTCCTGCGGACGGCACAGCGCCTGGAAGAGGCCCTCGGGGTCGCAGGGCGTGCGCAGCTGGCGCAGTGCAGGGAAGCCCTCGGCGGCGATGCTGCGGGCGAGGACGACATCGGCGGGGAGGACCGAGCCAAAGGGCGAGAACGTGGCGCCGGCTACCTCCAATGGCTGCTTGGCTGACGTTGACGGCACCGGCACATCCCAGTGCAGCTTCTTGAGGGACGGCGACGCCAGGTACGGGAACAGCCAGATGACCTCGCCGGACGGCAGAGCGGGCGCTTGCGGCTGCACGAGCGCAAAGGACACCAGGCGGTCGAGCTTGCTGAGAATACGGGCGAGGGCGGGCAGCGAGTCGAGGCCGACGTGGATCAGCGACAGGTCGGTCAGAGACCGGCTGGTGCCGCGCGTGGCAAAGGTCGACAGTCCTTCGGAGGTGGGGCCGGGGCAGTGCACGAGCGACAGCTTCTTGAGCGGCGGGAGGGCCAGCAGGCTGGCGTCGTCAAACGCGGCAGCGGGCAAGTGCGACAGATACAGGTTCTGGAGGGCGGGCAGGTACATGAGGGCGTCCACTAACAAAGTGGCGGGCGTCAGGGTGGCGCCCGGCTGGCAGTGCACAGTCAGGGTCGACAGGTACTGCCAGTGGATGTGGTGGTTGAGGAAGCGGGCGCTGTGGCGGGGCGTGAGCGCGACGGCGGTCGACGGGACACCAACGCCACCAGGGCCAGGCAGGCCGGCGGCCGACCCGGTGCGCGGCCGCACGCCAAACGCAAACTCGTCGTCGACCAGCCGAGGCGATGTCGGCGGCGACGGCGGCGACTGCGGGCGCATCTTGTGCGAGAACGACTTGGCGCGCGAGCGCTGCTTCTGCTGCTGGAGGGCCAGCATTTCTTGTTCTCTCTGCTCCCGCGCCTGCTGCTCGAGCTGCTCCTGCGACAGCAGCGGCGCCAGAATCCAGTTGGCCTCCTTGAGCCGCGTGCGCGAGGCCAGCGCCTGGGCGTACCGGCTGTGTGTGGCGTGGTCGTAGGCCGGGTAGTATCCGACGACGCGCTCCAGGTTGGGACAGGCCGAGACGACCGAGGCGACGAGGGACTCGTACTCGTCGGGGGCGACGGGGGCGGCCAGGAGAGGCGACGAAAAGGTTGGCGGGACCCTGAGGGTGCGCACAATGGCGGCAATCTGGGGGCTGCCACGCAGGGTGCGGAGGAGAAGCGAGAGTCTCGCGTTGGCCAGCAAGGCGGCCTGCTGCGCAGCCTGCTCCTTGGCCGACTTGAGCTTCTTGGCCTTGGGCTGGTGGCGCGCGTGCACGGCGTCGGCGCCGACGAGCTCGATGCCCTCGTAGAGCGCGACCCGGGCATACTTGAGCATCTTGCGGGCCGAGACGGCCATGGCGCCGGCATCGCGCATCCAGCACGTCGCACAGCCCTGGCCTTTTGCGGCGTCCTCCATGTGCAGCTTCTTGAGCTCGTCCAGGATGAGCTCGAGGACCTCGCCGGGCAGGGCGGCAAACATCTCGCCCGGGGCACGGCGGCGCACAGGCTTGGCCGGCTTTATTGGAGCAGGGCGCTGCCACTGGAAGGGTGCACCGCCGCGAAGCTGTGGCGGGTGGGAGGGGCCAAAGGACGAGTACGAGTTCTGGGAGTGCTGGAAGTACTGGGAGTTCTGGGAGACGGCCGACACGTTGGACGTGTTGGACGGGCGGCGCTCGCGGAGCTGCTGGAGGTGGATCTGCTGCTGGACATACTGCTGGTGCTGGGCTTGTTGCTGGGCATACTGTGCCTGCTGCGCTGCCGCTTGGGCTGCTGCGGCCGCTTGTGCCTCTGCTTGCTGTGCTTGCTGCTGTCTCCTGGCCTCCTCCTGCTGTTGCTGCTCTCGTTGCTCTCGTTGCTGGACCTCTCTGAGCTGCATCGCCCGCTGCTGCTCGGCCTGCATCTGTTGCTGGCGCGCCATGGACCGGTCGGTGCGGCGGACGAAATCCTCGGTGGACTGTTGTGGTTGTGGTTGTGGTTGTTGTTGAGACTGGAACTGCTGCGGCGGCGTCGGGGTGTTGTACTGCACTTGCTGGGGTTGCTGCAGCTGCAGGTTGGTCTTCTTTTCGATGCGAAGCGGTGCCGGAACATACGACTCGACCAGTGCGTGGCGGGCGATGCCTCCACTCATATTCATATTCACATTGCGTCTCGGATCGTTGTGAAGCAGCCCGGCAATGCCGCCGTAGGCAGAGTCTGCCATGTTGGAGGGCGTCGCAGATGTTGATGCAGGCAGCCTCGCCGGCGGACTAGTACGAGGCGGGCCTGAGCCAGGCGGAAAGGGATAGCGCGGTGGAGCCGATGCAGGTACAGAAGTGGACGTGGACGTCTGAGACGGTTTGTTGACGGTGTCGACGAGGGTTTTCAGAGAAGAGTTGCCTCGCAAAAAGTCGGCCAACTGGGCATCCCAAAGATCAGTGTCGTCTTGAAGGAAGCTGGGAAACGGAGGAGAGGTTGTCAGTAAGTTTTGTTTTTGTCTTTTTGTCGTCAATGTTATTGACGCCCTCGTTTCCCCTGAATGATGTGCAGACACGGCGATGTGCAAGTGCGCAAATTAGACTTGTTTTTAGACTAACAACTTGCGGCGTCCGTGGGGTGAAGGTGTGTGGACTGTGCTTTTTGCGTGCTTGGAGCGTCTTGGCCTCTTGTTCTTGAGCCTCTTGGCTGCCCGCTCTCACCTCTTGTTGGCGCCTGCAGCGCCCGTATTCGAAAATGAAAACCGGGGAGCAGAACAAAGAGAGAGAGACGACGGTGAGACGATGAGGAAACGGTCAGAAGTGTGTCAAGAAGTGTCTTCACTGAAAACAGCAAGGGTGAGGAAAAGAAGAAAAAAGAAGATTCGGAGAAAAAGAGACGAGAAAACGAAAAAGAAGTGGATGACAAAAATGATAAAAAAAGAAGGTAAAAAAGAAAACAAGTGTGAACGGGCAGAGGAAAGTGCAAGTGCACGGGCTGGCGTTTCCAAGACACGCAACGGCTGCCAGCTCGACGAGCCAAGAGTGCAGATAGAAAACAAACGAGGAGAGCGAGAAGGGCAAAGAAGCCTTGAACAAATGTCGAATGAACGTCGGCAAGTTTAGTCGACAAGTTTAGTCGACGCCACCAAATCGCAATCTTATTTTTCTGTTATTTTCGTCTGTGGGCTGTCCGTGGGCTGTCTGGCAGTTTTGTTCATTGGCGGAGAGCGGTCGAAGCAGAAACGTGAGGTCCCGACAAAGGCAAAACAGCTCAGCCCCGAAAGAGGAACAGAAAAGGGACGGAAAAGGAACGAGCTGTGAGCTTTGTTGTGTAGAGTCGCATTGATGGATCTCGGCGTGGTGGTATTGGTGGCGCTCGAGGGGAATTGATTGAGGAAAGGTGAAGAAAGAAAGTGGATGAAGATGAGAAGAGAAGAAAAGTCGACAGTTGACTGTTGATGCTTTCGTTGACTGTTTCTGTTTCTGTTTCTGATTTGTTTTCTTTGTTTTGACGATTTCATCATTTATTTTCTTGTTCTTGTCGCTCATCTCCATCTCCATCTTCATTTTCATTTTCACCTCTCACCATTGTCACCCCAACAACCCCTGTTTCATTTGTCCTATCGCTTTTCGATTTTTGCTGACTCGCTTTTGCTGACAGTCTGACTGCCGCTTGCCGCCTTGTCCTCTTTGGGGCTGTTGGAGTCGTATCCCCACTCCGACAAGGCAATTTCAATTCAGCGTCAAGGAGCTGAGTCTTCAGCGTCACTGCACCCCTGCAACCCCTCATCTCTGCACTGCAAACAACCCCTGTCGGCATTGTTGTCAAAAGTGGCGTATTCGATCCTGTCGACTCTGCCTTTTGACTCTGGCTCTTTGGCTCTTCATCTCTGCCTTGTCGTCACACCGACAAAACTCAAAAGACAAAAGAGGCCGACAAAAAGGCAAAAAAAGACAGGGAGACAGGGAAGTTGAGATCAAGAGACATGGTTGAGAACAACAACCTGGAGGGGCAGAGGGGAAGTCTCAAAAGCACGAATCGTTGTGAAGAAGAAAAGAGAATACAAGTAACGAAAGCACGGATCCTGACTACAGGATGATGACAAAGACGACAAGGAAAGAAAAAAGGAAAGAAACAACGGAACTCAAAAAACAGCTGGGGACTCACGCAACCAATGCAGGCGGGAAGGCATCCTCTTTTGGGGATGTTGTTGTTGTCAAAGTCGAAGTGGTCGAGGTCGAGCTGGCGGCACGGCGGCTATTGATATTGCTATTGCTATTTTTGGACAGGTATGTTGATGTCGGCTTGCGCTTTGCCTCTGCCTTGTTCTTGCGCACCGAATGCGCTCGCTGGGTCTTGACAGGAACCATGGTGGCCGCCTGGATGACGGGCATAAAAACGTCGTCGTCGTCGAATTCGAGGTCGAGGTCGAGGTCCAGGTCGAGGACGCTGCTGTGATCGCTTTCCGTGTCCTCGCTGCCGCTCGCACTTCCACTTGCATTTTCACTCTCACTCCCGCTCGCCTCATCCTCGGATGTTACGACGCGGATGGTCATTGCCTTGAAGCGGGAGGGAGGCGGTTTCGTTGTCGTTGTCGTTGCTGTTGCTAGTGCGGGGAGTGCATCCGTCCGTATCGAGAGCGACGGCCTGACGGTGGGCACCGGACGTCTTTGTGATTGTGATTGTGCTTGTGCTTGTGCGTGCGGGTTGTGGCTCTGGTTCCGGCGGCGGATCTTGCGCGGGCTGGACATTGTCGTCGGGTTCGTCGAGTTTGCTAAGGCTGCCGAGGTTGATACCATGCTGGCCATGGCGGCGTTGTGTGGATGTGACATTGCCATGACGGAGGCCATGATGAACTGGGGGATAATGAAGTGGACGAATACAACAAGAAAAGAATGATCGAAAAGAAGGATCACGAGAAAGAACGGTCAAGAGAGAAGAGAAACAAAATCAGAAAGAAAAAGGAATGAAAAAAGAACAGCAGGATCGAAGAACAAAAGGGAACACGGCATCAAGAAAAGGTAATCTACACCAAGACTGAGAAAAGGGATCGAAAGCAGGTTCTCTTCGTTCGTCTTGCCTCTCAGCAGGCCGCGTGCTTGTCGACGGCGCCCATCTTGATTTTGTCCATCGCGACTATCCGACTCTCCGACTATCAGACTATCCTGTCAATCACCTCCATTACCGGGTTCAATAAAACCTTTAAAGTTGTGTGTGGTGGTGCAGCGTCCTCCACACTCATCAGCTCCATCCACTCCCTCCAGTCTCTCGTTATTTCCAGCTTCCCTACTTTCACTTCCCGTCCCCTCGTCTCTTGGCTACATTCCTCAGATCTCGTCTGTGTTCAGTTTAAGACGCTTGCCGCTGTCTCGGCTCTTTTGGCAGTTCGACACTGTCTTTGTTTCTTGCTTTTGCTGTCTTTTGCTGTCTTTTTCTTTTCTTTTTCGTCTTTTGAGTGCAGTTTTCTTCCTGGAATGCGGGTCCTCAGAATGGCTGGATCCAGATCAACGGCACACTCTGGCACAAGGGGTGATGTCACTTTCAGAGTGCCAACCACAGCCAACCACAAAAAGACAAAAAAGCGTGGTGAGACATTCCGTTGGCATGCCAGTCTCTGCCAATCGCTGCTTGCTGCCCACGACGAGAACGGACAGCACTCGCCAGCAAATGGCCGTCTCCTCAAAATGAAAATGACTGGCATGCATGATCGGCCCCCAAGCGACAGAGATCAACATAGTGGCGTTGATCGCTTTACCTTGAAATCTGGGAGACGACGGCAGCCATCACCTGCTTTCCGTGGACTTTCCACCTGCAAACATGCAAACGTCCCGTACGCCACCTTAAGATCCTGAGATCCGCCGCGATCTGTTGATCTTTTGATCTGCTGATCCCTTCCCCGAATGCAAACCAGGTAAATGAGATCGAGGGACGGGTCTTCCGAGAGTCTTTCCAGAAGAGTCGCCAGAATTTTGACATTTCAACCGCCCGGCAAACGGCAGACTGCAGACAGCACTCTACGCGAAAAACCACTTTAGCAGAATGCCAGACGGCTGCCATAGGACTGCATCACTGCATCGCGTCCGCATCAAAATCCATGCAGCAAATGCAGCAAATGCAGTAAATGCAGTAAAACGCATCAAAATGGACCAAGCATCAAGAGCTGACAAACCTTTGCGTGGACAGCTTGTGAGCGTCGACTGCAAGTCAGACCGGTTTTCGGGTTTTGCCTGTGGACGCACAAGCAGGATTCCCGAGAGACGAGACCAGAGACCAGAGACAAGAGACCAGTGACCAGAGGCCAGTGACGAGAAAGGAACACAGCTCAGTCCACTCATCGACCACTCAGGTCCCGTGCGACGACAACAAGACGACAACGACGGTGCTGTGCCTGCTGGGAGCCTGTGAATACAAACACGGGTGCAACAGTCGGAAGGCGAGTCTTTGTCGAGACGCCTGACGCCTGTATTGTACACAATCCTGTCTGTTTACTCCAGGAGGATATCGGCCTCGTTTCGGCCCTTCGTGCCGTGTAGGACCGGCGGCACGATGTGCGACAGGGATGCAAATGCAAACAGAGCGTAGCCAGTATTCTCGTGAACAGGCAATTGGCAACAGACGTTCACAATGGCAAATTATTTTCTTTTCCCTTTTTCCTTTTTCCCTTTTGCTCTGTCGTCATTAGTTAGCCCTCTCGCCCTCTTCTCTCCGTCGTTGCCAATTCAACCCATGTAAGGGCTATTAAAGTGATCGACAGTCGACTTTCTTGATTGCACTAGGCCGTCATTAACACTTTTGTTAGCAGCTGCATCTCCAGAGAGAGTTGGCCCTGGATTCTTCAGCCGTCAACAGGGCCAGGCCCGGTAGAGTTGGCGTAAAATAAAGAGTCAAAAGAAATCCTGGCTGCACCACCAGGCCTCCCTGATAGACTGATAGCCAAGCACCATTTCTCGAGCAAAATGAAGCGTATTATCCAGGGAGAGGCGAGTGCCTCCCAATCAAGGGACACAACGTACCACAAAAGATGTACAAAGACGACAGGCGTGCGTGCCACAAATATATTGGCGGCTTCGGGGTAGTTGTTTCTTCAAAATAGTCATGAATTGGTCGTAAATGGAAATGGAAATACCAAAAGGGAGTATCGTACACAAAAAGAGGCAACAACGAGGCAGCCTTCCAAAAGATCCCAAAAGAAAAGGACTTTTCAAACAGTCATAGATGGTCATACAGATTGGATAATAAATAGCAGAAGCATCGGTGCCTGTCTGCACCACCAAGCAAAAAAAAAAAAAAAAAAAATCACCGTCTTCTCTTTTCGCCCTTTCGTTTTCATCTCCGTTTTTGGACATCTCCGTCTTTTTTCATCTCCGCCAGCCGCTAATTCTAGCACCCGCTGTCTTTTTCTTTCTCACTTCAGCCCTGGCATCTGACAGTCCCGGGCGGGCACTCTGTGCAACACGCCACCATCAATAAATTATAAATGCAGGGCAGGGCACGGGCGTCGTAGGGCAGGCTTTCTATCCAAAAGGCTAAGACGGTCTGTTCAACTGTTGTCTTTGCCTGTCTCTCCCTGTCTCTCCCTCTTCGGAGTAAATTGCTCCGACCATCCAGGGCCATCCCGGAACAAGATCCAGGCCAGGGTCCAGGATCACGATGTTGCCTTCAGCTTCACCTGTCGTGAATTCCAAGGAAAAGATTTAATATTTTCGGGTGGAAGGGATCCCGAAATAGAGAAAGAGTCAAGGTCAAGCTTCGTCAGGGGTCGTGATCAGCAAGGTCGATCGGGACAGCGAGCTCCAAGCCTCCCTTGTCACACGCTTTTTGCATGCTTCACGTCGGGACACGCAACAAGAAAAGGAGAAAAACAAGAAGAAAGAAAGAGGATCGTGCCCAATCTTGTCGTCGGTTCGTCGACTCATGCAAACCGCACGGGCGCCCTTCCATTTGGCAGCAGTTTGCGCTTCTTCGGTGGATGCTCTTCGGAAGTCGAGCTGCCGTTTGTCGCTGTGCTGCATGTGCCGTTTGTCATGTTCGTATTGCCATTACTGCTCGAGTCACCGTTCGCACTCGTCGTTTTGTCGGCGTCTGCAGTGGCCTCCCGCCGGCGCTCGACCACGACCAGCCCTTCGTCCGGGTGCACCACGCGACCGAATCCGCGGCCAAACAGGAACTGGGGCGTCTTCAAAGGGGCCAGTTGCGACGGGCCGTCGATGTTGTCGTTGTTCTCGCCCATGGCGCGTACAGCCGCACTCCGCACCCACTCATAGATGGGCCCGTCGTCCAGCATCGTCTTGATGCGGTGGTGCTCGACGGCCGAGAGCGCCTGCCGCCGGTCGACAATGACTTCCTCGAGCGAGTCGCGGAGCACGAGTGTCTCGACGTGCAGCGTCCTGCGTCCGTCGCGTCGGGCTGCGCCCTGACTGATGCGCCGGACACGGCCCACCGCTTGGGCCTCCACCTGCGGGTTGAGCACGGGCGAGGTAAAGTAGACGCGCGAGGCCGAGCGCATGTCGAGGCCGAACGCCGCCTGCGAGAGGTCCATCAACAGCACTCGAAAAGGCGAAGCCGCAGCAGCAGCCGTAGCCGCAGCCGGCGCAACCGGCGACGTCGGATTCATCGATGAATTCTTTGGTGCTGACTGCGTTGGCGTCACTGGCCTTTCCGTGTTTGACGCCGCCTGCGGCGACGTTGCCGACGTATCCCCATTGAACGTCGCCACGTACTGCGCGCGTCGCTCCGCCGAGATCCCCTTTGCGTAAATCAAGTGCTGGATCTGCAGAATCTCCAGGTGCTCGGCCAGATAAAAGGCCACGTTCTCATTGTCGTAAAACACAATAATCTGCTCGTCGGCCTGGTGGCGCACAATGGCGTCGAGCAGGTACGAAAGCTTGGCCGACGCCGTGGACACGAGCCGTGTGTTGGCCAGCGGCGCGGCCAGAAACAGGTCGCCGCTGTCGAACGTCGTCGTCGTAGTCGTGGCCGCTGTGTCGACTGTCCTCCGCTTCAACGACCCGGCGTGGTTGTCTTCGCCGAGCTTGGTGTTCCCGGCCAGCGTAGGGTCGCCCTTGGACGGCGCCGCAGGCGAGGCGGCTGCAGCGGGGCCACTGCCGTTACTCGTGGCACCAGCCGTCGCATTCGCATTCCCATTTGGTCTTGCCGCGTTCGCTTTCTGGACCGACTCGTGCTGTTTCCGCAGCACGTCCTGTCCTTTCTGCTCGTACCGGCCGTCGTCGAACATGGCCCGCAGCGACGTCGGGGCGTCCATGCAGGGCCGCAGAAACTGCTGGAGGGCGCGGATCATCGGTGCGGCCGTACATGTCAGGCCATCCTCATCCGTTGGAGCCTCCCCGTCAATGGACCACGCCGCCGCAAACTGGCCGCCACCTGGCATGTCCGCCACATAGACAGGCACTTCGTGGTACGCGTCCGCCACCCTCTTGAACCGGTTCGCGACGGCAATGTGGCCAAAGGCGATGGCGTCGCGGAGGAGCTGGTCGTCAGCCTCACTTATGGGCACCTTTTTGTCTTGCAAAAACTTCTCGGCCGTCTCAAGGGCTTTCGCAATCTCTGCCACGGAAAAAAAGTTGGCGCCAAAGAAGGTCGCCTGCCGGATGTTGCTCAACAGCGTCAAGAGGGCGCCCCGCTGTTTGGGATGGAAGAAATAGTCGCGGTCGGTGCGCTGCGACTGCACAGCGTTGAAGACGATCATCATGCTAAACAAATTCAGGCACAGACGGTCCTGGTAGCAGCCGTCGAGCACAACGACGCGCTCGTCGACCGTCGGCAGCAGGTCGCCGACCTCGGACGTGCGGTGTCGTATGATGAGCGAGTCGAGGGTGGCCCTCAGGCCGTCCCGCCGTCCGCCGCTGCTCCGGCTGCTGTGGTGCGGCTGCATCACATACACGGCCCAGTCGGCAGGGGCATCGCCGGCGCCGCTACTACTGGTCGTGCTGCCGCCCAGAAGCTGGCCGCCCACTTCGCGGATGGTATTCGCCCACGGTCGCACCCGCAAGTACAGACTGGCCATGGCTCCTATGCGCTCCAGGTCTTTGCGTTCTTGTTGGGCGGCGGCCGTGCCGGGGGTAGATGGACGTTGTGGTGAGGGTGAGGGTGGCTGGCTGTCCCCGAGACTGGTGGCGGAAGAAGAAGACGCCTCGACACCGAAGAGGCCGGTCGAAGGTGTACCCGTGACGATCCAACGTGCCGACACCTGCAGACAGTCGAGGACCAGCAACAAATTGCTCTTGCGGCCCATCTTGGAGTGGCCGAGTCGGTGGCCCTCGTCGACAATGACGCGCTTGAAGTGGACGGCCGCCAGGGGCGACCTTAACTCGTAGCCCGACCGTGTGATCTCGCGGTCCAGGGCCAGCTTCTCGAACCGAGGAATCGACATCAACAGTATGTCGGCCTCCAAGATCTGTTCTGTCGTGGGTATCGGCGTCTTTTGGCCAGCCACCACCAGAACAACGAGTCCTTCCGTGTGTTTCGTAATCTCCTCCTCCCATTGCCGCACCAGATTGGCCGGCACCAGCACCAGACTGCAGCTGCTCAGCGTGATGTAGGACGAGGGTGACGCTGACGCTGATCCTGCCGACATACTGGTCGCCCGCGGACTGTCCCGTGAGGACGCCTTGAACTTGGGCAGCACATAGCGCGCCGGGTTCCTCTGGATCGCCGCGATGCAGTGCCGGAATTCGTCCGCGTTCGCCTCCGTGTCGGCCAGATACAGCTTCCACGGGACGGACTGGCGTGTCACAATCGTCGCCGCCATGTCCGCCAGCGACCGCGCCCCTTTTTGTGTTTTGGTCCTCGCTCCGCTCGTTGGTGTCCTTGCTCCGCTCGCGTCCACTTCAATCACCTCGGCCTCCACGCTGGCATATACGTCGGGCAACTCGGCCGGAAACGCCCGCGTCGCCAAGATCAGCGCCAGGCAGATCAGCGTCTTGCCCGTCCCCATCTCCTCAGCCAGAATCCCGCCCGATACGCCATCGTACAGCCGCGCCGTCCGCAACACCTCGCCCGTCACATCGTCGTACCACCATCTTCTGTCCTCGTTTTGGCCCTCTTTTTGGTCCTCGCTCCGTTCGTTCTCGGCGCCGTCTTCTTTCTTGTCCTCGCTCCGCTCGCCTTCTTGGCCACTTCGTGACTGCTCTCGTAACGCCAACAGCCTCGGATCCACGACTCGTCCCGGCTGCAGCTCTCTCTGCAGCATGACCGCCGCCGACCGCATCTGGTGTCCGTACAGCGTCGTCGTCTGCCGCAAACCCGGCACGCGGCTCGTCATCAGGGCATCCATGACTCGCTGATACGACTCGTCGTGCACCAGATCGACCTTCGGCTCCGGCGACGGGATGGAGTTGAACATTTGAAGCAGGGTCTCCTCGCCATCCGCATCAGCAGTGGCGTCGCCACTGCGTATCCGTATCCTTGCGTCATGGACCAGCAGAGGGACATGCTGTGCGTGGCCGTCCCACGTCTGCTGCGAATAGTCAAGGCCGTTCAGCAGTCGCTGCAGGTCCTTTCTCGTCTTGACGTCGGAACGCGGCACTAGCCGGCGGTAGGCGTCATCTGGGAGGACGTAGAAGCGGCAGATGCCGGTGGACGACGACGACGACGACGACGACGCCCTTCTAAACGATATGCGGATCCACCGGTGAAGGAGTGGACGGACGACTGCGGCCAAGGCGGGCAGTTTCAGGAGGGCTAGCCGTGTTGTGTCAGGGAGAACGTCGCCCCTGTCTGTCCGTTCGTCCAGGAACAGCCACCGGTCCGGCGCCACGACATCCGTGCCGTCCAGCGGCACGACAAAACTGCCGGCGGCAATGTACGCCGACAGGGGGATGTCCATGCTGGGTGGGGGAGAGTGGAAATAAAAAGGAGCGTGGAAATAAAAGAGGGTGGTGCAGTGCCGACGGGATATCAGACCGCCTTCATGCCGGGTGATGAGCGATCAATGAGAGCGCGGATGATGAGCTGCTACACGGAGGTGAGTGAGACTAGTGAGACTAAGATATGGGCTATCGGTGCTGTGTTGGTCCGGCTGTATGGAGTTGTGCCCGTGTCCGTCACTGGGTATGAAAAAGGCCAAAGCATGACATGTATGAAGCAAGACAAAAAAGGAGGTCAAGAAAAGGAGGTTACATAAGACGGCAGGAGCGTTGTTGAAAGTGCAGGAAGGAGCGAGAGGCTGGCCACTGACTGGCAGTTTCCCGTTTCGCAAGGCTCTGTCCAGCGTCCAGCGGTCATAGGCCCGTGGTGCCTAAAAGAGTGGGTCCACCACAGCGACCACCAATTGAGCCGCTAATTACAGCAGATGCACACTGGAAGACAGGAACCGTAGTCGTGCAGTTTTGTTCATAATTCATATTCATTATCATCAAGGGTTATCTACTTCTTTGGGTCCCATCTCTCCAAAAGGCCGATCTTCCACTCTTTGAAGAGCCGATCTCGTGCCGGCAACAGAGTCGTACTCCTTTCCAGCAAGTCTGTGACAGCAACTATCGTCTCCCGTGGCAAGTTGATCTCCTGGACATCCGAGTTGAGATTCTCCAAGATCGCGTCTGCCTCTGCCCGCGGAATGTACTTGTAGAGCAGCTTGATCGCCCGGCGGGCACGTTTCGGCACTGTCTCGCCGTCACTCGAGGCAGAGTACACAATGCTGCTGTTGAGCACCCACACCTGGAGGACTTGTTCTGCCCGTTCCTTGTCCTTTTCGTCATTTCCGTCTTCTGTCCTCCCCTCCAGCTCATAGATGGGCAGGACCAGCGACTTGGACGAGCCTGTCCGCTGGATTGTGGCGAAAAGGGTGGCAGCCACACAGTCGGCAATCGAGGGGCCGTTTGAGGGGCCGTTTTTGTTTTCGTTTTTGTTAACCCCCACGTAGACCTCGGAGAGACAGACCTGCCACTTGAAGAGGTGGACGGACTGCTGCCGTCTCAGCGTAAAGTAGCCGATCTGGGCCTTGCAGGAAGCGCAAAAGACGTTGAGGCCGCGGGGTGTTGCCACAGGACTTGGCGTGGCTGACAGAGCTGACAGAATATCGTCCAGACTGGAAGAGGCCTTGTCCGATGTGGACTCTGAGAACTGGGTATGTTAGCACGACTTTCGTCGTCATCGTCGTCGTCGTCATTCAGAAACGCATGTGAAAATGTCCCTCGTTGTTCTTGTTCTTATAGTCGCCATTGAAGATCGGGCTAGACCACAAGAACGCTTTGTTGCTGCCCGGGCCCACAACACCCTCTCGAGGGGATAAGACAGTCCGGGGCCATCTGACATTCCACTCGGGTTTGCTTGCTCTCGTAGTGCCACGGAAGAGACGACAAAGAAGATGACACTACAGACTATGGGCAAATGAGTCCTGAACATCATAGGCCGGCCCCGGTCTCCTTGTTCTTGGGCAGGTGTATCGGCGGCGGGCTATGAAGAGAAAAGACGAGCCGCCTTCTTGCTGCCCGGAGGAAGGGGGGGAGGGAAACAAAACGAAGAACAGGTGGAGTTGACTAACCAGTAAAGATTTACAGTCTGACGCCGAAAAGAGGAGCGTCGTCAAGTCGACAAAGCCGATGCCTGCCTCTGCGGAAATGACGCTGTTGGCGCCATACCCTCGATTGGCAAGGCCGTCGCCGTCTCCGTCGCCGTCAGCGCCGCCCTCGCCATTCGTCTTGTCCTCCTTCTTGACGTCCGGCTTGTGGCAGTGCCAAAACTCCATCATCTCGGCCCAGTTGTCGCTTGGGAGGTCCTTCCACGTGTGGATGCGGTTGCTCTCGACCAGCGTGGAGCAGCAGTTGCGGCAGGCGACAGAAGAACCCGGCTGCAGGTCAGGCGCCGACCATGGCGCAAGAGCAAGATCTGTGTCGTCGCCCACGTGCGCATTGCCATTGCCATTGACATTGACATTGGCATTTTGGTCCGCGAGAGGGAGCCGCCACGCGACGTACCCTGCCGACAGTGCCGGCCCTTGCAGTGGAAGCTGTAGCGGTCCTCCGCTCGACGGCACGGCCACTCGGCCAGGCAGAGTCAGAGTCAGGTCGACATCGTTATCGTTGCCGCCGCGTTGTACTCGCAACGTCAATCCATCTTGGAGAACGTGTGCCTTGACCTGAGCGTCAACCTTGCCTGCAAACGACGCCGACACGGACACCTGGCGGATGTTGACAAGAAGCTCGGCGTAGAGCTGGGCGGCCGGCAGTGGTGTTGCTGAGTTGGTTGACATGATGTGAAAAAGTTGTTGACGGGAGGTGGTCTGCTATTTATGCCGTGGGCTCTGTCAAAATTCAGTGGACGCGTACAGTGTAGGGTAGCACCTTTTGTGCTGATTGCACTGTGTTTACACTAACCTCGCACTGTTTCCGAACATCTCATAATGATTCATGCCTGATTCTCTGCATATTCAGTGTACGTGCTCCAGTTTCATTTTCCCTACGCATATCCTCTACTTTTCACATTTCACACATTGATTCAGTTGCACATCGTTCATGGTGTTGCTCATAAATTCAACGGTCTACATTAGAGTCAAGAAAGGGGAACACGCAAAGAAGATGTAGAATAAGAAAGACTAAAGACTTTTGGCCGGCCTTTTTCCGATCCCCAACAAAAAAAGAACAAAAGGAAACGAAGAACAATGATGAATGCGTGCACCGTGGTCTACTCCTCCGCGGCCTCCTCGACGGCCTCGGCCTCCTCGTCGTCGTCGTCAAAGCTGCCGGCGGGCACCTGGTACAGGCGCAGGATGGACTTGTTGGGGTCCTTGACGAGGACGTAGCGGCCGTCGCCCTGCTTGTGGCACATGTCGGCAATGGTGCGGACAATGCCCCAGCCGTTGCTGAGGGACAGGTTCATCTGGGCGGCAAAGTCGCGCGGCTTCCAGCCGACCACGCCCAGGATCACGTGCTTATCGTTGGTCTTGGGGTTGGCGCGCGACACGAAGCCGACCTTCATGACGTCGGCCTTGGCCAGGATCGACTGCACAGTCCAGCGCGCCAGCTTGCAGCTGTTGTTCTTCATCTCGGTGGCGACGACGGCGCCGCGCTGCGTGGCCAGCTTGGCGCGCCAGTCGAGCGCGCCGCCGGAGCCCTGGGCCTTGCTGTCGAACTCGTTGAGCGCCTTGACCGACAGGAACTGGTCCTCGCCGTTGGTGGCGTTCTTCTGCACGGCGTCCAGCTCCGTGCGCACCACCAGGTAGACCGGGTCCTCCTCGTTGGTCGACAGGTCGAAGCGGCGGTACTTGTAGGCCTTGGATGCGGGCGGCTCGGTCTCCTCGCTGGCGTTGTAGAAGGGGTTGGCGTGCGCCATGTTGACCTTTTGCGCGCCCTCGACGACGACCTGGTTCGCAAAGTTGTGGTTGATGTAGGTGGCCTCCTCGGCGAGCGCGCTCGGCTGGTTGACCGTGTCCTTGCTGCCGTCGGCGGCCTCCAGGGGCGCGTCGGCGGCGTTCTCGTTGACCGTCACCATGTCGAGCGCGGCATTGTCGCGCTTGTCCAGGAAGATCTTGCCGCCCTGGCGCACAATCACCAGGTCCCACGGGTAGACGGAGCGCGGCGCGCACATGAGCATCGACAGGATGCTGTCGGTCGCAAAGATGGTGGCCTCGCCCTTGTCGGCGAGCTCCTGGATGACGGGGTCGCTCGACGTCGTCACGTTGTACGCCGCGCGGTCCAGCGCCGTCAGCTTGCGCTCGCTCGACCGGGCGACGGGCGGCTTGTCGAAGCTGCGGTCATAGTAGTACAGGAAGCCAAACGAGTCCAGGTCCTCGCCGTCGTCCGCGTCCAGGTTCAGCTTGCTCAGCCGGTTGTAGTCAATCTCCTCCATCAGGTGCCAGTCCGCCTTGATGTTGACCGACGCGTCGCGGTTGCGCTGCGGCTTGTCGTAGTCCTTCCACCCGAACCGCCGGCCACGGCTGCTCGCACCGCCGCGCGCGCCAGCCCCGCCGGCCGCATTGTAGGACGTGGTGGTGCGTGCGCCACCCCGCGTCGACAGCGTCGTGCGTGCGCCGCGTGCATCCTGGCCGCGGCCGCGCTGGCCGCCCCGACCGCCGCGCGTGAACACCGCACCGCCCCGGCCGAACCGTGTCTTGCCCGTGTCCTTGACGTTGCTGACCACCGAGAAGGAGCTCTCGTCCTCGGCGGGGGGTGCGCTGAAGAGCGAAACAGTGCCTGCGCCGTAGACCTGGTCTAAACAGAAAAGGGCGGTTAATAAAAAATAAAACAAATGGACGGGGATGACAATTGATCTGCCTGCTACGCTTGGTACGCACCCCGGTTGTATCTGTTGTACTGCTGGCGGCCACCGCGGCCGGCGTCCTTGCCGTCGACCGTCCAGTCGGCCATGCGGCCCAGCTTGTCGCCTTTCGAGAAGGGAGCATAGGGCACGCCGTTCAGGGTCGTCTCGGTCGTGACCGGCGGGCCCCAGCCGTCGCCGTCGGGCAGGGCGGCAATGATTTGCGAGAGGGACTCCATGGTGTCGTCGGGAGGTGTGTCGACGAATGTGCGAGTCGTGGGTGATTGTCGTGAAGTTGATGCAATCGTGAAGCGTCGCCAAATCCAAATCCAAATCCACTACAGAGCAATACCCCTAGTCGAAAAAAATTGAGAAAAGTTGGGTTTGTTTGTGGGAGGGGCGGGGTACAGATAAGTGGGGACTGGTCAGCTGACAACAGGTGGCAGAACAGAAGGACTCCCCAAAAGGGGCCGGCAGAATTCTGAGTACACCAATTGTTACCGCTTTCGGCCTTAGCAAAGACAACAAAGCAACACACGACAATACTAAGAACCATCGACAATACATCAATTGATGGAGGAAACAGCATACATCTTGAGGAACGAAGGAACGCTTTTCTCATTCTACCGAGGGCCAAACAGGAATCGGCTCGTTCGCCAAGTTCACAATGGACACCGTGTATACAGCCCCTGAATCGACGTGCCACTGTCCAACATCAACATTAACAAATTCAAAATCAACAAACATCAATCAACAATGGACAATGGTCAGCATCATCATCATCTCAGTAAGTTGTTCTCACCACTTCTTCCCCGGAAAAGAGTAGTGAAGACGGCTTCGCCGTCTTTCTCACAAATCCAGATTGTACGGATCGTCCTCCCCCTTGTCCCAGTACGCCAGCAGCCGCTCCACGCCAAAACACGTCCGCAAATGCGCCGCAAACTCGTCCTCCGAGTACAGCCGTGTCGTCCGTGCATACAGCGGCTGGCGTGGATCGAGGCCAGGCGGAAGCTCTCTCTCCAAAACGCCGGGCGGCAACGCCTTCTTCTGATAGAGGCGCCGCGTGATGAAGCAGCCCTTGCAGATGCGGCCCCGGTCGGGCACAAACACGTTGCCGTCGTTGTCGTCGCCTCGCCGCAACGCCGGACACCGGATGGACGCTATCCCGCTGTAGTCGTCGCCGTCGGGCTGGGCCGTCGGGCTCGGCAGCGGGTCGAGGAACAGCGGTCGGCCGACGGGCGCCAGCGGCGCCTCGTGGAACTTTGCGTACCGCGCAAACATGCGTGCCGACACTTTTGGCTTGCAGGCAGCCAGCACGGCGGCCAGTTTTTTGTCGTCGTGTCCGTGCACCCGCAAGGCCAGCTCTTTTGCCTGCCGGATGTTGACCAGCTTCAGCGACTTGGGCCGGTACGTCTGCGCCAGCACGCTGTACGAGCCCGGGATGGTCTGGAAGACGGGGAGTTCGTTTTCGTTTTCTCTGACATCCCTGGCCGACAGCCCAAACGCCTGCCGCGCGTTCTGCACGGTCGTCATCTGCAGCGCGACGTTCTTGTGCAGGCAGTCGAAGCAGACGCGCTCGGCGGTGGGCAGCAGCAGGAAGCCGCCATAGGCCGAGACGCACGACGTGCAGCGGTCGGCCAGCAGCGCTGCGTGCAGGCGGGCGACCGCGTGAACGTACAGAACGCGCGTCTGGGCGAGTGCTGCCAGGACGTCGGGCACAAATTCGCGGAGCTGTCGATAGGAGGGCAGGCTGCCCACCGCGAAAAAGGCCGCCCTCGATACGCGCTGCAGCCGCGTCAGCGACAGGCAGTCCAGCCGGTTGAGGAGCATGTCCAGCAGCTCTGGCGGCAGTCGATCGAGGCTCCCAAGTGGCCGTCGTTTGCCGCCGTCGTTCTTGTCGTTCTTGTTGTTGGCCGTCGGCGTGTATCCCTCGCCCGGCTTTGGCGGCAGGTCTTGGAGATTGCGCACCATACCCCTGAGGTTGTACTCGTTGCGGTTTGTGAGCCGCTCCAGGAGGTCGGGCGAGAAGTCACGGTCCTCCATGGCGGTGCGAAAAGTGTACGACTGTACGACTGTACGACAGTGCACTCTGCTATCGATTCGAGCGTAAACTCAAAACAAGTGTTTTGTGTAGATTGGGCATATTCATTTTCACGGTTCGACCCCAGCTTCACACCGCATGGCACGATGCAATGCTGTTCTGGTGGTTCAGGTTCGCACGGGCATGGGTTGACATCGCCAAGGCCACTTATGCCCATTTGGGTTTTGGTGAGTGTCACGTGACGCCTCCTCAAAGTCAACATCAACAACGAACAACAGCAGTCTTCCTCGTCTCCGTCTCGGGAAGCAGGACGACTGCGAAAAGGTTGCACTGTACAAGTAGACGGTTTAAGTGTTTAAGTGAACAATTTCTATTTCATCTCGGGAAAGTCCAAAGTCCCGGAGAGTAGCAGTTAAAGCCGCACAAGGGACCATCGTTTGATGGATCGACGGCGAGTGCGGACTCCGAAATCCGGTTGTCGACAGGAGGACGAGGACGTCAAAGACTGCCACAAGGTGGTAGATAAGTAGTGTGAAGATGACGAGTGTCTGCATATGTCTACGGTCGATCATTATGGCGACTTTCCTCCTTCTTCGCCTCTTCAGTTGACCACGACCATCTCTCAACACTCAACACCTCCACCCACCCACCGGATGCCCACCAACGAAGCCGCGTGGCTCAAGGCCCGCAACGCGCGGCCGCTTGTCGTCGGTCCCGCAGCCTACACACCACCCGGCCCTGGCCAGATCGTCGTCCGCAACCGTGCCGTCGCCATCAACCCGGTCGACTGGTCCCTGCAGGTCCTGGGGCAGTTTGTCCTCACGTTCCTCAAGCATCCTCTGGTCCCGGGCGGCGACCTAGCCGGCGAGGTCGTGGCCGTGGGGGACGGCGTCACCTCGTTTCGAAAAGGCGACCGGGTGATGGCCCTCGCGTGCGGCATGGCGCCGGACATGGTGTCGCAGCAGGCCGCCCAGTCGGAAGGCGCGTTCCAGCTGTACACGGTCGTGCGCCCGCTGCTGGCCGCCCGCATGCCCGACTGGATGGCCTACGAAGACGCGGCGGTCCTGCCGCTGACACTGGCCACGGCCGCCTACGGGCTGTTCCATCCCGACTTTCTGGGGCTGCAGGCGCCCACCGTCCCTCCGCGGCCGCCAACGGCAATGGCAACATCACGCAGCGTGCTCATCACCGGCGGCGCCTCCAGTGTGGGCTGCAACGCCATCCAGCTCGCCGCCCAGGCCGGCTACACCGTCGTCACGACCGCGTCGCCCAAGAATTTTGCGTATGTCACGTCGTTGGGCGCCGCCCACATCTACGACTACCGCAGCAAGACCCTGCAGGACGATTTGGTCTCCGCTTTCTCCTCGTTGGGCAAAGGTAAAGGTAAAGGGGAGGTTGAGGTTGTCGGCGCCCTCGCAGTCGGCGACGGCGCCGTCGAGCTGTGCATGCGCGTCCTCGCCCGCATCCCCGGCAGCCGCCGGTTTGTGAGCATGGCCGGCCCGGCGATGGTGCCCCCCACGGTGGCGACCCTCGGCGGCAAACTGGCGTTTCTGGGCAGCGCCCTCTGGCAGGGTGTCCGCGTGAAGGCGGCCGGGCGGGCCACCGGCGTCCAGGCCAAGTTTGTCGACACCAAGGACCTGTTGTCGGAAAACTGTGTCGTTGGAAAGGATGTCTTTGGCTCGTTTCTGCCCGCCGCTCTGGAGGCGCGGCAGTACGTCACGGCGCCGCGGACACGGGTGGTTGGGCATGGACTGGGCGACATTCAAAAGGCCATGGATGTCCAGCGGAACGGCGTGTCGGCCGAAAAAGTGGTGGTGACATTGTGAGACAAGTGTGGCACTGGTTGATAGTTTTTGTGTGACTTTGGATATTAAGAATCGTAATATTAGGCATCGTAATATTTTTCGTGATTTTTTGTGGCGGTGAATACGGAATACAAGAGCCTTCTCGATTAATTTTGGTTTTCTTAGAGAATCAACGTTCTTTGGTCCGTTTTTTCCTTAAGAGGATTTTCACTACGTAAATATTAATATAGCCCGACAAAATCAGTGCCAACACATACCTCGAGCTCAATACGAAATAAAGCAAGTCCCTTGTTAAGAAATAGCATTAAACCTTTTATGAGAAACCCAAGACAATTACAATTATTACAAAGTAAACAAAGACGAGGGTCAGTCAGTATCTCCGCCAATCCCCACGGTGCTCGGCGTTATCGCTGCAGTACTCTGAATCCACTAAGGTTACAGCAACAGAGCGCCTGTCAACCCATTCGGCTGTCGTCGGCACCTGTCATTTTTAGCGGGCTGTCGCCGGATCCTCGCCCGAGCAGACCTACAGAAATACAGAAATACAGAAATACAGTGCCTGTCAGTGGACAGGGCACGGGATTTGGCGTCCTTTAGGCGTTGTCGGCGACGTCATATTGCTTTTTGCTTGCACTGTCAGAAATTATCCCCGCGTCTCGTGCAGCTTTTTTCCAGTCTCCAGTCATTCCGCTTTCGCAAAGCTGGATTCAGTCTTTCCCAACGTCGACTCGATACAACAAGATCAATTTCCGACTTCCTCCCGACATGCCCTTCTTTGCATTATCGTCGGCTCTGAGCCGCGCGCCATTGTGCGCTCAGTGCGCTCGTGCAGCACGGCGCATCAACGCGGCGACTTGGATCCAAGCTTCGACAACAACGACAACAACGACGACGCCTCCACGACGAGCACTGTCGACACGACGGCCGATTCCGGTTGCGTCTGCCCGTCCGTCGGCATTGCCACTGCAGACCCGCCTCCTCTCGTCGTCGGCACGTTCTGCAGCGCCAGATCGCGAACAGACGACCGACCCATCTTCGACATCAGCATCTTCCTCGTCCTCGACAACTGCAACCCCCTCGACACCCTCGACCCCCTCGTTCTACGCCCTCTTCCCCAAGACGTTCCCGCTCGGCGCGCCCCCCGTCGGTCCCTTTTCTGTCAACTTGCGCGCCCTGCGGACCGAGTTTCTGCAGCTACAGGCCGCCGCGCACCCGGACTTTCACCATGCGGCGGGACAGGGACAGGGAGAGGCCGGCGAAGGATCTACATCTACCCCGGGTATACACTCCTCCGCCCGCGCCCGCGCCGAGGCCATGTCCTCGCTCATCAACGAGGCGTACCGCACGCTCGCCTCCCCTTTGCTGCGGGCCCAGTATCTGCTGCGGCAGCGGTTCGACGTCGACCTTGCCAACGACGAGTCGACCTTGAGCGGGGGCGGCGGCAACGGCCAAGACGGAAAAGACATGGAGCTGCTGATGGCGGTGCTCGAGGTGCGCGAGGAGATTGAGCAGGCGCGCGCCGAAGAGGACCTGGAGCCGGTGCGGGCGGCCAACGATGCGCGCATGCGGGCCAGCGAGGCGGTGCTCGAAGCGGCGTTCAAGGCGGACGACGGGGTGGCCGCGCGGCGCGAGGCGGTGCGCCTGCGCTACTGGGTCAACATTGACGACGCGCTGCGCAACTGGGAGCGGGGCAAGGACATTGTGCTGGAGCACTGACGAACGAATGACGAACGAACGACGAACGAACGAAGTGAGTGAGGGAGAGAGTGAGTGTGGGTGAGGGGAGACAATGAGGGGAGAGAACTCTCTACAGAAAGGCGGGACATCTACAGGACATCGACATAGACATACGGACTGGACTTGCTGGATAGGGACGGATGAGAAATGATGACCAACACATGCATCGCCTCGATTGTTTTGCGTTTATTGCATTGTTGTAAAATATGACGAGTTCAGCATTCTATCGGGGTAACAAAGAGAGAAGGAACGGATCATGACACAGTGCCAATAACATGATGATTTGATCCATTCTCTTTTGAGTTTCAAGAGGCCATAGATCTTCATTTTCTATTCTCCCTTTTGCCCCTTACTCTTACAATATGCTCAACACCTTTGCCTCATCGGGGTGCATGATGGACCTCACGGGAACAGGGTTCCTGAGAGTCACAATTGTATCCTGAGTCACAGTTGTATCCAATAAATAGAAATGTATTAAAATCAGGTGCATAACTGTCCGTCTGGTCAAGGTACTTGACGATTACACACTTGGCAGGAAGAATTAAATATGAAATCAAACTAGCCCTCCATACCATTATCCACCCTCCCCTAAATCGACTCGACCTCGCTCAGCGACGGCTTTGCCTCGACGGGCGCGTCAATGTGCATGTTGAACTCGCTCTTGAGGTCGCGGATGAAGAGCGCGAAGATGGCGGCGAGGGCGACAAAGGCGGCGGCGGCGATCCAGATGTAGCGGAAGCCGAGGACGTAGGTGTCGAGCTTGGCGGTGGTGCCGGCGGCGATGATTTGGGGGGACACGCCGGGGATGGCGGCGAGGGCGGTCTGGTTGTTGCCGAGGACGGCGGTGACAAAGGCGGTGACGCTGGACTGGGGGAGGCCACTCGCAACCGCGGCCGCGCCGACGCGCTCCGGCAGCTTGCCGAGCTCGTCGGCGAGCAGGGCCTCGTGGATGGCGAGGCCGACGGTGCCGCCGAGCGAGCGCAGGCTCATGATGAGGCCGGTGGCGGCGGCGATGAGGCGGGGCGGGGTGGACATCTGGGCGAGGACGACGACGACGTTCAGGATAATGCCGAGGCCGGCGCCCATCAGCACCGGCAGGCCCCAGACGACCGAGTGCGCGGTGGTGCGCGTCAGGGCGGCCATGCCGGCGAAGAAGGCGGTGAAGATGACAAAGGCGGCCACGATGATCCACTTGACGTCCTTGACCACGGAGCAGTAGACGCCGGCCAGGATGGCAAAGAGCATGGCCGTCAGGAAGCCAATGCTGTAGTTGGCGCTGACGACGAGCGAGTCGTGCTGGTAGAGGGTCAGAACCTCAAAGGAAAAGTACGAGTTGGAGGCGATAAAGGCCAGGCCCTCGGCGAAAATGCAGTAGCAGGCAATGGCAAAGTTGCGCGTGAACAGGTCGTGGTGGAAGAGGCCGTCCTTTTTGAACCACGTCTCGTACACGACCAGGCAGGCGAGGAAGAAGAGGCCGAGCGCGAACGTGGCGCTGACGTGCGCGTTGGACCACGGGTACGGGTTCTTGGCCCAGGTCAGGCCCAGCGAGAACAGCACAATGCCGGCCGCAATCAGCAGGTAGCCGACCCAGTCGAGCTTGGCCAGCTTGGCGAGCGTGCCGGCGTCACCCGTGCCCTGCAGCTCGCGCTGCTTGACCGTCTTGGACGGGTGGTACGCAAAAACCACCAGCACGCCCGCCACAAAGTAGATGCCCGTGGCAATGTAAAAGTACGTGCGGAAGCCGTTGGACGCCGGGCTGCTCGTGCGGTTGAGCCCGGCGCCGAGCAGCAGGCCCGTGACGCTGCCGAGCGCGACCGCACTGAACGACGACGCCTGCGCATACCCGCGCCACTTGCGCGGCATGACTTCGGAGGCGATCGTGTGGAAGATGGGCTGGCCCGCGTTCGAGATGCCGTTGATCGCAAAGCCCGCAATCGCCATGTTGACCGACGTCGCGCGCGACACGATAATCGACCCGACCACGCCCAGCAGCAGCAGCGCCGCCAGCAGCCACTTGCGGCCCCAGTAGTCGGCGCCCTGCGCCAGGATCGGCGCCAGCACGACCGTGAAGATGGTAATCGTCGCCGTGAACCAGGCGCCCTGCTCGGGGCTGCCCAGGTGCGTGGCAATCGTCTTTGCTTGCTGGGGGGGTCAGTCAGGAAAAATACAATAAAATATAATCAAATAACCAAATAATCAAACAATCAAATAATCCAATAATCAAACAATCAAACATCGTGACTTGACTTACAACACCCGCACCCAGCAGGTTGATCAGCTGCGCAAAGTAGGCCAGATCGGCGGCGAGCAGCGCCAGCCACGACCGGATCGTCACGCGCGGCTCGGGTTCGTGTTCGTTGTCGCCAGCAACGTTGTCAAGTCCGTTGCCATTCTGCTGCAGAGCTGTCGGCGCTTTGTCCATGACCTCGGACGAGGGCGCCGGCGACGGCGAGACGTTGTTTGCAGACATGTCGGTATGTCGAGCGTCGTTCGAGAGTCGTGTCGAGAGTCGTATTGCTGGTGAGATGGAATGAGATGGACTGCACTCTCTTTTTTTTTCCTTTTTCTCTCTCTTCTTTTCTCTCTTCTTTTCTCTCTTCTTTTCTCTCTTCTTTTCTCTCCTTTCTTTTTTCTTTTTTTCTCTTTTCTCTTTTCTCATTCCTTCATCATATCTCGAGGGATCGGCACTCATCTTTATGTATGTTTTTCATCAACAAATGTGACAAACCCAACACCGGCAATTTGTCTTACTCCACTCCTTGGCGACCGCTGTCGGTTCCTGTCAACTGTCACTGTCAACAGAAATTAATTCAATTTCAGGGTCTCAACAGGATCACAGCTTTGTGTTGACTTTCTGCTGCCTTTCCGCCGCCGTTCCGCTGCCTTTCCGCTGCCTTTCGCGCCCTCTCGGTGGTCGATGCCACCTTGATCTGTCATGATGGGGCGCCCACAGCACCCACGTTGCCCTGTTGGGGTCTCCAGATGACAAGTGCGTCGAGGCCGTCTACCCCGGACCCGACTCTGGGGTCCCCAGACGACCCCAGAAACCCCCGGCACTAGCTCCATTCGGTCTCACCAGCCAAGACGACAAGTGTATTCCACTTGGGCAACGAACTAATGTTTCCCCTCAAGACTCGAGATAAGCGTTGTCGGAGACTCTGGTCGTGGAGACTTGTTTTCTGAGCCATGTTCGTCGTTCTTCACAAGGTTGAGGAGACCTCGCACTTTATAAGGCCGGTGGCGGACGGCAAGAGCAAGGAGGATCGCAAAATGCCGGCATTTCAAAGCTTTTACTCTTTCGACGCCGGTAATTTCTGTTTCCACTTGTGTGTTTCCACTTCTGTGTTTCCATTTCTGTGCTCCTTTGCCACGTCTTCCCAGCAGTCTGTCACCATCACGGTAGATCCCTCCCTGCCGGGTACCGCACGTGGATGGTTTTGGCACAATTGTTCTTTATTCTTTTGTTCTGGGGTTGAATGATACTTTCAAACAATACTTTTGCTTACTTTTGAATTGGAAACGGACTTTATCACTGACAGATCAGGAGACGGACGAGACGGAATACTCCGTCTGTTCGTGCGGAGTATTGTGTCGTGCAGTCTCGCTGTTGGAATCATGAAGAGTTCGACGAGTTTCATTGGCCTCCTTCTTCAGGCCCTGCATGCCAAGATCCTCTCCCGCAAGAGGCTGTGGCTGGGAGACTGTGTCCTGCACAAATCCAGAATTGCATAAACATGACATGTATAAAGGAAGCACAAAAGAGCATCGACTTGACCGGTTATCCGCATAGCCTCGGCTCACTCCACTCAGCAATTGGGGCCGTACGTCGTACTCTGTAGATTCGTTGGCCTCCCCCCAGCTCCTCCACAAATTTGACCCTTACACTCTCTCGTTGACCCCTTAGCACTCAAGTCCAACTTCAAACCGCCACTGCAATGATCGCCAAAGTCTGCCTCTGTTTTGGTGACGAGTGGTCATATCATCACTCTTGTATGATCTGCCTGCCCATCGACCGGGGCATACAAGACTGAGTGAAAAGCCAGGGTCGCGAAAGGATGAGGTATTAATATCGTATGTGCGTAGCAGGCAACCAAGGTGTGAAAAGACAGGGGAGAAAAAAAAGTGAAGAGAAAACTGGGCAGGCAAGGGCCATTGTGATGGAAAGGCTACACGGCTAATTAGCGTTTGCTTGTGTCTTTTTTTGTTGCCCTGAAGGATCATGGTTGTGGTCGAGATGCGACGTTGTCATCAAAATCAAAACCAGATGCAGACATGAACGCATTCAAAGAATTAACGCAGAAACGCAGAGATGCTACAAGGCAAGGACAAAGGACGAACGAACAACACATTATCGTACCTGTCGGGTAACCACATAAAACACATAAAACACAAAACGATGCAGTCACACAGACAGACACCCAGTCGACACCAGCAACAAAAACGACCTCACGACCGTTGAATATGCAGGTCGCTGCATCCAGCCGTCTGCCATGTGGAGAGGCAGTTCGAGGCTCCAGTACGGAGTAGATATTCTCACTATTCCATCTTATTCGTGTTTTTTTTTTTTTTTTTTTTTTGCAAAGTAAAAGAATAAGCTCATATTTTTGTTTTTGCATATCTTATTATCGTTTTATTCTTGATCCCTTGCCATTTCTGCTCTCATCTGCGCTTTGACTTGGTCTCGACTTGGCCCTGACTGGGGTTAAATGTCGACCAGGCCTCTCGGCCAGGGCTGGCTTCCGACATTGTTCATGCACTGGCCATTCGCGCCTTGCGCACGGATGGAGACCTGAGAGTGTCAGAAACAAGACAGTGGTGAAAAGTAAAATAAGTAAAAAAGTGAAAATGATAAAAGATTTTCAGTGTCTTTAGAGAATAACGAGAGCGGGACTTTGGCGATGATTGTGGAGATGAATGCAGACTGTGGGCGTCTTTATCTTTCTGGCCTTTCTGGCCTTTCTGGTCCTTTGGTCCTTTTGGTCCTTATTGTGATACCTGTTGGTTGCAATTAGGCTGTCTTTAACGAGTGCAAACAGTGCAAACGAGGTGTGCACGGTAGGTCAAAACGTTGATCGTGAAATTAGTCATTAGACAAGGTCAGAGAGACGTGGAAAATATTTATTTGAACTTGGAAATTATGAGAAAAGAGAAGAAAAGAAAATGATAAATAAAAAATAATTACAGAAAAGAGTAAAGAGGAAGATAAAATAAAAATAAAAATAAAAAATAAAGAATCGCAGTACCATCGGTTAATACTTTATCGACAGCCCTGCTTGCAGTTGCAATTTACATCACAATTCACAAACAGCAGGCGGTCTTCCGCGGATGCTCCCTTCCTCCCATGCCTGAAATGTTAAAATATGGGGCTCTCAAGCAACGTGCAAGGCGTGCACGATATATTTGAGCAAGGCACAGGCACATGAAAGCAAGACATTGCATGGCCATGGCATGTCCCACGCCGCGTGAGCCGCTGTTGCATTGTATTTTTGGCGAGCTGAGCTGTAGGTAAGTCAGCCAGAGAGCGAGTCTAGGCTGTGGAGATGCTCTTTATTTAGATTCGACGGCGTAGGAGTCATGCATCGAGTATTCCGTATTCCGTACTCTTGAACAACTAACAACTGCAGGCGGCAAAGACGGGAAGAGGGACGGGAATCGGATCGATGCGTTGATGCGCAGACGGGCAGATGGGCAGATGAACTGAAAGTGAGAGTTGACAGGCGAGGGAGAAAATGTACTCCGCAGACATGAATAACAGACACGACTACAGCCCTGTGCCTGCAGACACGGCACGGGGAAGTAGTGTAGACGATCCGTTTGGGCGGTTAGCAGGACTTGATGCTCGACAGCTGTCAAGTTCAATGAAGCGGCCGGCAACATGGACCGAAATGACAGCCTTTCATGGACATCAAATTCACAAAAGAAGAAAAAAAAAACGTTGAACATGTTCTTGCGTGACGGCAAAACAAACATTGTCAACAAGTGGAAGCACACGGCAGGGATGAAGAGAAAAGCAGAAGAAAAGCATAAGATGGCGATTAAGGGGAGCAAGGGCAGGGAACAGGGCCGAGCGCTTACGTCGTAGAGCTGAGAGAGCTGACAACAGAATGGTAAAATGGTAAATGGCACGCATCAACCTCGATGCATCCCCACATCGACACTGTCTACATCTTCATCGAGACCCGCAAATCGTTCTTGAGAGAAAAGGACAAATTGTCTCGGTGAGGCCCAGTCGATGCGGCCACGAGGCACAAGAAACACAAAATAAGCCGGCACGGGAAGGACACGCGGCGGAAAATAGAACAGCCGCCGTTAAAACAAATACGATCGATGCGGGAAGTGAAAGCCAATGTTGGAGTCGATGGAGTCAACACGGGATACTTTCAACGTCGTGAATACACGTTGATGCTCATCGACGTTCCATCACGGCCCGGAACGTCGCCTTGCAGCCGCCCATCTTGCGTTGAGAGGGGTACTCTGATGTTTTGAGTTTATTTATATTTTTGTATTTTATATTTTATGTCAAAATTGCAATAGAAAATAAAACAAGCCCTCTCCCGTATTTCAAGATGTTAGTCAGTGAGTCGTGAGAGTTCAAGACAATAACAGAATGCTCAAACTGAACAGACAAGGATGGAGGCTTTGACGAGACGCTCAAAAGATTAAAAGATCAAAAGACGCCGAATTGAATGTCCCCGGTCAATATGTGGCAGTTTTAATTTACATTTTATACTTTGTGTCTCTTCAGGGCAATGTATATTTATCTACATTCGACTTTCAAGAAACGAGAGACGTCATGGCTCGGGCGTCGTGCACCGAGAGTTCATCATTTACGTTTATGCCGAGCACTCCTCCTCGAGTATGCGTTGTCCACAACCACACAACGCTTGTTGTGGTCTTGAAGAGGTGATAGGTGATTGTCGTGTCGGCTTCCCTCGGTTCCTTGCCTGCCTTGCCTGCAGGTCCTTTCTTGTGCAGACTGCGGACTGCATGCAATGCATGGCAGCATAGATGGAGGGCCGTTGGAGGGCCATGAAGGATGCCTCGAGTGGTGCACACAGTACTCGAATGGTACACCCAAAATCACGAATGGTACACACCCTCTTTTCTCGTGAAATCCTCATCCTGTTGTCCAGTCGTCGTCACCCCTCATTTCCTCTTCTCTTCTTCTCCTCTTCTCTCCTCCTCTCCCCTCCTCGCGTAGGCCTTCCTCATGAAGTGTCTCGCTTTCCTACTGGTGCCCTTGATCTTCCCTGGTCTTTGACCTTCCCTGAAATTTTATCTTTTCTGATTTCCTGATTTCCTAATTTCCTGATACCCCTCTGGTCCCCTTCTCGTGGTCGTGCCGTCCCTCTTGCTTTCTGGAAGGCCATGGAATGATGAGAGATGCGGGAGAAAGGAAGAAAGGAGGGGAAGCTTTGGATTTGGTTGCAATGAACAAAAACGGGGATGGTAGGGGAGTGACCGGTCAAGAAGGCCAGAGTGTCGTCGGGAGCATGAACATGGCGGGAACTTCAAGACACAGCACATTACTGAAAATTACGGGATGAATAAGTTGAATATGAATAAAGACGTCCAATACCTGTCTTTGCGTAACGTAGCGTACAGTCAGCTATCAAGGAGAAATAGATGAGAAAAAAGTAAAAACAATGAACGTAGAAATAAAAGAGACAGAGGAAAAGACGAAAAGACGAATTGACCAAAACCAAGCAGAGTCCTATAGCGCCTCGCTCCAAATACCGAGAGAATAAGGAAAAAGAAATGGAAAAGAAGGAACAAATCAGATCGGAAGAAGAAGAAAGATGAAGCTGAAAGATGAAGATGAGACATTACAGGCAATCAATGCTGACAAGAGGGGATATAATAAAATGTTAAAACGGAGAGAACATGAAAAGATGATAAGAAGAGAAGAGAACGCAAGAAGAAAGGAAAGAAAAGCAAACAGGAAGAAGAAAGTAGAGGGGAATGGTGAAAGTGGGACACGGTCGACAGCCAAAGACCCAAAGACCAAAGACCAAAGACGGACGCACATCATGCTCCTCGTCAAAAGTTGACCATTTTGTCGTCGATTTTGATTTTGCTGGCACCACAGCCGGTGAGGATGGCTGCAGGTGAAGTGAGTCGGCGGTCTGATAAGTGGTGCTCACAGTGTGGCGTTTTGTGTGACTTGCAAGGTGAATGCCTGAGGTGACAAGTGATGGCAAGCGATGGCAAGTGGTGACAAGTGCTGTGCAGCCAGCGGTGAATGTGATGGAATGTAACGGTGGTGACTGTTGTCTGACTGAGGCTTTGCAAAGGATAGGGTAGCGTGCGGCGGTGTCCATTGAGTGTAAGAACGATGAAGACGAAAGGAAGAGACGAAAATAACAAAGGATCATGATCATAACCGATCCTTTGGATCGTGAGTTGTGGCTTGGTTGACTCGCTTCGCTGGCCAACGCTCGTCAACGCTCGTCAACCACAACACAATGGACATTGCCCCGGCAGGACAATATACCGCTCATGTGGCCCCTTTGCACAGGCGTGTTTCCGGCTGCCGTCGACGGACGTGCCAAAGTAGTGTGCGCCCGGGTCGACACAGGATGTGTAGATGTAATAGTTTTTTGTGTATTCGCACATTGTAAAGGTGGGGTGGGTAGATGATTATGAGGAGATATGGACGAGATGTTGATGAGAAGTGAGACCAGAGAGATGAGAGGATGATGGCGAAGGAAGCCTCGTTATATATGTCGAGATCGAGATGGGGACGAGGAATGAGGAATGAGATAGAGTTGGACGACAGGGCGTAAACCCCAAACGACCACAGAAGCGCCGAGAGTGGACAGAGAAGAGTGACGACTTCAAGGCAAGTCGAGTCGAGTTGTGCCGAGCTTGCGTTGAGGACGAGGACGTGAACCAAAAGTGAGCCAAAGACGGAGAATTATGAGAGGCTGTGTTGTAGACGAGCAGATAATATGGAGAGAGACAATAAAGAGAGAGATAATAAAGAGAGAGATAATAAAGAGAGAGATAATAAAGAGAGAAATAATAAAGAGCAAGATAATAACGACCTAGACAAGGACGATAACAAGGACGATCACAAGGACGATGACAAAAGCAGTCACAGGAAACGTCGTAGTATTGTCTTGTCCGGGGTCCCTGGCCTGATCTGCCTGATCGGATGCGGATGCAGCCGTATTTATATTGTGCGTCGTGTAGTGTCAAGGAAGGTGTCCCTGTTTGTCTGTCTGTAGGGATGATGTGAGGCCCGAAGCGATGTGTGTGATGTGTGTGATGTGTGCGAGGTGGACAATGTAAATATGCGAGGCGTCCTGCGTTTATGTATCTGCGACTCTACTTGTTAAATCAAGAGCGATCCCGAGGAGGGCCAAGCGAGAAGCGAGATAAATGAGGGAGAAGACAGAGTGTGTCAAAGGATGATGTCCTGGGGTGACCTGGTCTGGTGGCCGGCTTCCGGGAAATCAAAAGGGAAACCCGTTTTGTGATTTGACGTGATGAGCACGGAAGAGGGAGATGGAGGGAGGGAAGATGTGAAGAAGAAGGAAGAAACGATGACGATCAAGTGAGGGGAGAGTGGGAAGAAGAAGAAATAATAAGAGAGCTCTTAAGACAGCTCTTAAGAGAGCTCTTCAGAGGTTGTAAGATGTCGAGGTGGCCGAAGAGGTGCCAAAGAGCAAAGAGGCTGTCGAATATATGTTTGCACTGAAAGGACCAGAGATGAAGGACGAGAGCTAAGACGGGTGTCGATGTAAGATAGATTGGTCGGGTTGGGGGTATGGTGGGGAGAAGGAGGCAAATAAAAGACAGGAAGGACCAAAGAGGAAAGAATACAAGAAGAACGTGAGAAAGAAAGAGATAAAAGAGATAAAAGAGACGAAAGAGATAAAAGAGATAAAAGAGACGAAAGAAATAAAAGAGATAAAAGATAAAATGCAAGGATGGAGTATGAACAGGGCCAAGACCAAAACGATAAATGGACGTTGATAATACAGATCAGCGAGAGATCAAATAACGATCAAATAAGAAAAAAATATGGAGGAGACAGGAATATGAAGGCAGGAAAAGTAACAAGAGAAACGAGACAAGAGAAACCGAGGGGTGTGCAAAGGGTGTGTTCTGAAGACGTGCCCAGAGTACAGAGTACAGAGTACCCACAAGTCCACAGGGTGTAGGATAAAAACACGCAGCCCCGGGCAAAAAACGGGGGAGGGGGAGGGGGTGGGTATTTAGACGACGAGTCTTAATTACTGGACGTTGGTGTTGGAGGTTGGATGCTGGATGTTGGACGTGCTTTGCGTGCCTTGTGCCTTGAACCGGCCGGGGGCCTTATTACACACCACACGATATGAACGACCAACAATAGCAGAAAACAAAAGGCGAGGGAGGATATGCACGACAGACGTGCGGGAGACGGAAACGGAACAGACGGAGAGCTGCAGAGCTGCAGAAACAGAAGAAACAGAAAGTGATCAATGATCAATGATCAAACAGAACAGAACAAGCGGGACAGCAACGTGGAGGACACAAGAGGCAAGACGCAAAACGCAAACGCAAAACGCAAAACGGTGATCTCTGCTTAAAGGCTTGGCTCGACAGGCTGCCTTTGTCCGTCCGGGGTATATGAGAGAGCCTGAGAGGTGCTCACAAAGCTCGGGCAGTTTATATAAAGTAGTTTGGGGAAGAGTCTGTTGGACGAGGGGTCGTCATGTCGAGGGGGGGATGAGGGAAAGAAAAGAGACAGTGGCCGAATAGGAAATCAATGAGACAGGAAAGGGAAAAAGAAAAGAGAAAAAAAAAAAAGAAAAGAAAAGAAAAGAAAAAGCACTGGTCAGGTGAGACAACAAAAAAAGGAAATAAAGGGTGTTGCCGTGGTTGCCAAGACAAGGCTATGATGCAGAAGGATGAGAGAAGAGGAAAAAGAGGAAATACAAGAGCAAGAAGACGAGGAAGACGAAAAAGACCGAGGATGATTGACGAGGATGGAGAATGGTGCAGAAAAGAGGAAAGCGTCCTTTGTACTCCGTAAGGAGTAAGGAGAAACGGAGAGAATGCTGTCGATCAGTACGGGATATGTCAAGAGAAGAGGAAAAAGAAAGTCAAACGACGGAACAAACAGCGACAAAAGCAAAGGCCGACTTGTGGTCAGAGATGTGTTCTTGTCTTGTCCATCCGTTGACACCCGGCGTGTCAAAAGTGACAGCGGGAGGCAAGAACTGCGGGGTGAAGGGCAGAAATGTGGAATGTGAAAAAGACAAGAAACGAGGCGTGCAAGGCGTGCAAGGCGTGCGTTGAACGTGTGTCGAGAGCGTGTTTAGGGAGCAGAAAAAGAAAAGGACATCAAGAGACGTTACAGCATCGTAAAACACGCCGGAATCATGAATCGTGCGCTTATGTCCTGTGGGGATTTGAAGTGGATCGTGGGTTTGGGGTTTGGCCTAGATTTGATGTGTCGACCAGGAAGAGGACCGGCTGTTTCAAGAGTTGTGGGAGGAAGACGAAAGGTATGGGGAAGTGGGAGGAGAAGGAGAAAGGAGAAAGGAGAAAAGAGAAAAGAGAAAGCAAATCAAGATCACACCGTACTCCGTACACCGAGAGAATGGAGTTGACTGGGAATTGATGAAGAATTAAGAGACTGGAGGAGATCATTCTCGGCTGCGCAGCCGACAAGGCCAAAGCGAATGGACAGGGTGCATTTCTGAGAAGAGGGATTGGAGCACACAAAAATCAAAGAGACGACGCACAAGCACGGGCAATGCACAGGCATCGGCGCACGGTGTAAGTGAGAAAAGGAAAGAAAGAGAACGGGGAAATGTGAAAGGCGAAGGACTAAAGGGCCGAGAACCACACTAGGCCAAGGGACACGGACTCGCGGACGTGGCTATTTTGCAGGTAGTGCGCGAACAAAAGTAGGTACTCCATACTACTTGTATTCGTAAAGTCAACCAGCCAAGCAAAGGTGTACGACGTATTTCGTGAGATACTACGGAGTAGACTTGTGCCGTCTAGGCTGTGTCGATACAAGCTAACGCGAACAGACGTTGTTGGATCCTTTCGAGGGTTGAGGAAAAAAAGCCCAGCAAAAGCACACTTGTATTAACACACCTCGACGTCGCAGCAGCCGTTGGCATAATGTGATGGAGTTCCTTGTCTTGTCCCTTGCCCTTCTGCAAGGTAAATCCGAGCAGGCTTGGCCATGACCACATTTTCGTCTGCAACATGGACCACATGGACCAAGCCATCCTTGATCCTTGTCAGGCCCTGGTACGCAAGCAGACATGCCCTGAGTTGAAAGAGGTGAGGCTACATCGGCCGTCGAGTTCTGAGCTCATCACCAATTGCCCCCCGTAGCGTCACGAAAATACCACGATAAAATAAAACGGTCGCAGGTGGGCAGGGCATAACTAAGACGAAAAAGGACAAAAAAAGTACTGTGATATGAAGATGTGACGATGTGACGACGCTCCATCAACTACGTCGTAAACTAGGCTGTATTTGTGAAAGACGTTTGATCTTTTTGAGTGACAACAGCGGTGAATGGACGGAAAATTGACGGTGAATTTATTTGAATTTATTTTTTATTTGAATTTCTCAGATGGGTTCTTTGATTTGATTTTGATTTTCAATCCTTGAGCTGTAATTGCCCCCAGCACGCTAATGAATAATTACTAACAAAAGCCGACGATGTTTGTGAAGGATGTCTGTTGTTGATACGATGGAAATTGAAATCGAAATCGTGCACCCAATCTACAAGTATGTCGTACACGCGCATGCATGCACGCATGCACCGTTCATCGTCCATCGCCATCGCCATCGCCATCGAATCGCTCATCGCTCGACACATCATTTTAAAGTGCCGGTTTACTCCTATTGCGACCCAAGCGAAGAACGACAACTGTCCCTGAATCTGGAAACCCGACATCTGGAAATCTGAAAATCTAAACCTGTGCCGCCTTCATCTCTGACAGACTGCAAGACGCACATCGACGCACGACAAAGTACGAACGACTGGTAAACGTTTGCAAGGACCAGGTCAGAAGGTTGGGGAAGGGAAGAGAAGACGCAAGAAAGAAAAAAAAAAAAAAAAGAGACAAGGACCAGGCAAGTACGAGGTACTTGAACAGAAGGGGCCCAGGATAATACGCGGCGGCAGGAGAGCGTTTACGGACATCAAAGAGAGGAAAAGAACTACAGAGACTGTGATGGCGAACAGACAATGGTAACAGCACCAACGTATCCGGCGTCTTTTCGAGTCAACCCACGAAAAGAACAAAAAAGTCCATTGGCGAATGACCAGGCCAGGCTATGAACACACAAAAAAGAGGGTGTGAAATAGCGGTACAAGACAAGACTCTACATGTACTGAGTAACCTTGAGTGAGTGTGTGTGCCCACTGTTCCTGTTGCGAGTGAGCGTCGCTCGCATTGGAGTGTTGCATGGGCTAACGTCGTAGCTTCCGCGCACGGACACGGACTGCAAACTACGGCGTAGGTGTTTAGGTGTTGGAGGGGATGAGAGAAAAAAGAAGAAGAAAATCAAAGAAAATATCAAAGAAAAAATCGATGTGACAGGAAACAGAAAGGAGAGTCAGAATACAATGTAAATTCTGACAGGAGTACGACATACGATGTACATGTTGATGCAATGAAAATCAAAAGAAAAGGTACATGTAGCATCGATGTTGAGTGATCTCAGTCTGGCGAGTTTGATGCGGAATTACGGTTACTCGGTTGGTTGTTGACGGTCTCCATCTTTGTCAGTCTTCAGTCAATCTCTCTCCTCCCTTTTAAGTTTTGTCACGTCTTACTCACAGCTAATCGTCGTCCCGTGCTATTCCCCTGCGCCAACCGTACCTTGGCGGGGTCTTGACCATGGCCTTTTCCGTCTTTTTGTCCGCCCCAAACGCCTCGCTTGAAAAGATGGTTTGAAAAAAGGTGATGTCGACAAAAAGCAAAATGGCACAAGACCTACTCAGTAAGAAACGCCCCGGTCTCTGCCCCATTGTCCCCGGTTTCCTGTAAGCGAGGCGAGGCGGCGTGGAGCGGCGTGTTCGCGGACTGGCTGTGGATGTTGTCATCGGTCGTCGGTCGTCGTCGTGATACAACAGATGCGACTGGCTGACGTTTGTTGTCTTCTCTCGACTCGGGCAACGCCTGTCCAAAAGGGAAAGTGTCCGGGACGTGCACGCACAAACGACCTCTCGCCGAGATCTCACCGCACAACCACAGGATGTGTCTCTACTCCGTCCTCCGTCCCTTTCAGGCTTTCACCTCGTCACGTTGCTTCAAACATACCCTGGCGGCTAGGCGTAAAAGTGTATAAATACGAAATGTATCGTAAAGTGAAAGCACTCGAGTTCAGCTTTGGCTTTACTTGCTTGAGCCTCGAATTCGTCTACTTTTACGTCCGCTCACCCTGGCTCTTTTACAATGCACGTTCAGATGCACAAGTGATTCGTCAATTTGCTTTCAATTACACCTGCTCCGCAGTAACAACAAGAACGGTGCAGCCTTTTTGAGCCACGTGCAGATTCGCGCAGGAAGGTGCATGGACTTATGGACTGTATGGACTGTCTGGACTGCATGGGCTGCATGGAAGGAAACGAAAAGTGTGTGTCGATGTGCCCAAAGTGTGGGAGAGTGCAGAAAACCCATGCAGGGACAAAAACGGAAACATGCAAGGCTGTGGGGTGAAAGAGAAAAGGAAAAGGAAAAGGAAAAAGAAAAGAAAAAAAGAAAAGAGAAAAAGAAAAGAGAAAAAGAAATAGAAAGAAAAAGAAAAAAAGACACAAACAAAACTCACGACAAAGATCGCCACTGTGCCAGTGTCAGGACAAATGTCGCGTCGTCGATTTATTTTATTGCTGTCAATGTCTGCCTGGCTTCTTTCTTTTTGTCACCTTTTGTCAATGCATCCCGCGTGGCATGGTTATCGTGTTGTGTTTGTGGGCTGTGGTCAGGCGGCCAGTGATTTGACCTGATTTGACCTGATTTGACCTGATTTGACCTGATTTGACCTGATTTGACCTGATTTGGCCTGATTTGAGCCTTGATGTGTGTGCGCTTCTCCTAATTTCCTCCATATTTCCTCTTTCCTCTCCGTCAATCATCTTTAATTTCATCACTGCCTTAGTCTACTTGGACCTCTGACCTCTGCTCTCAACGCCGGTCCCTCACCAGTTTTTGCCTCAAAAGAGGTCCGAGCGGATCGACCGAAACGTGCGGCGTCACGAAAAGGAGACGAGAAAAGGAAAGACAAGAAAATCCACAGTGAAGGGACGGCAAAATAGAATAGATAGCCGCGGATGAGTAAGTGGTTATTGAAAATGGGAATGGAAATGAGAATAGCGACAAAAAAAAAAAAAAGAGTGCAAAAAGCATCTGTGAAGCATGATTAATATCAACCCTTTGTCACTCCCGCCCTCCCGCGCAGACAACTCAACTGCCGGACCGCCTGATCACTCCATCTGCCATTTTCAATCTGCCATTGCATCCGCCTTGAACAAGATCCACAAACAGAGATACCTCAATACCTCAATGCCATTTACATACACATTCTCTCATGAGGCCACAGCCTTTTGCCATACGATGGAATGGGCAGTTGACGATCAACAATAGGCAAGGTCGCGGGCAATGTCGCGTGGACAAACCACCATTAGAATGGAGTCAGGATGTACGGAGTATTACGGAGTACCTGGAATGGAGTCGGAGGAGCAGGATTTGCAACGGTTTCTGTAAGATGCCTGTAAGCTGGTAAGATGCCTGTGCACTGCGTAAAATGCCTGCAAAATCGGACAGCAAGCTCCGTGTCCGGAGTCAGAGTCGCCTGAAAAAAAAAAAAAAAAGCTTATGGTGCTACTCTGCAGACTTTCTTTCCTTTTCATTGTGAACGTTCAGGCCATTCACAATATCAAATTCCAGAATCCGAGTGCGGAAAGCCACGATATCTCACACAATACGGAGTACATTTGACTTCTTAGTTTCTCAGTTCGCACTTTTACTCCTTTGAGAACACCTTAAACTCAAAATAGAAATACTTGCGACTGGTCCGGCTCGTTCCAGGCCATGCCAGGCCAGGCAAAGCTAAGAAAGAAAAGGCAGTCTGGGCTGCAGCGGCCGTTACAAAACGGGCGCTGTGGCGTTTTTGGCGCTGTTTTGGTCCTTTAGTGTGTCTGCAACGAACTGTTGATCTATTTAGTGTTGCTGACAGGGTTCTGGAGTGCAGTAGTCTGTTGCGGTCATGCACTATCTTGCACCACCTGAACAAACTACGCGATACTGCGGGGAAAAAAGGAACAGAGGCAAGGGGAGGGAGGACAAGGGAAAAAAGAACGACAACAAAGTTGGCCAAAACAGAATGGTACACAGTAGAATGAATCTGGACCAAAACCGGAGCAAATACACCAGAGACGGAAGATACCGAGAGACTATTGGTTGGAGAACTAGGAATTACGAATGTCGTAAAACGTTACGGACATTGAAGACATCAAAGGAACCAACGAAGATCGGCAGGAAATCAAACAACGACTAACAAAACGATGCATAAAACTGACAAGACCATCGTGAGCCGAGATTCCCGTCTTTTCCTCACATGTCCCTCTCCCAGGATTACCCAATTAGGTTAACCAGGGCGCTTAAGAAGACTGCCGTTTTCACGCCTCTACCCTGAGCAAGTCAATAGGTCGATATCACAAAGCAGAAAACATAAAACGCAAAACATATTCGCAAAACATATGACCCATAGCGGAAAGAACAAAACGGCATGCCGTGTTCCCTACGCTTCTGCGACTTACTCGATTTGTTTTGTTTGAAATACGTGCACGCCTACGGAGTACATAAAATGCCAACAGTGATCTGAGTGATATGCTCTTGATGTGCCCCCCAAAGAAAGAGACGGATGGAGGAATGCAGGCCGGTTTGGTCGTGTGACGCAGAGAAGCGGTTTGGAGTTCTTCTGCCGCATTGCTGCCTTCTTCTTCTTTGGTGCCTGGCCATCACCACTGTTTCCTGTGTACACCCTCAACTGGCATCCACTTCCCACTTCCCACTTCCTACTTCCCATCAACACACAGAGACCACAGACGCGGCCTCGCCGGGTGCACAGAATATCCGAGATCATTGCTATTGATCAGTCTGCACGGCGGTCTCCCTTCGACAATCTGCTTTGAGAGCAAGAAAAGGCAACAGGCACCTGCAAGACCTGCACTGACTTACAAAGTCTGCAGGTACGATGCAACCACGCCTCGGCATGCTTCTCGAATCAGTTTGTTGTTCGACAGCACGTCCATGTCCTCTACGTCGTAAATTTAAGCCTGCGGCGTAATGACCGAGCGTGGGCTGCCCGAATATTGTTGCTACTTTGGAGAGTCCGTGCCAATGGGTTGGCGCTGTGCTCGGGCACAGAATACACCTCTCCAGAATGTCCAGAATGTCCAGAATTCCGTCCATTCTTTTGACAGCGGAGAGCCGCTCTTCCATTCTTCTGTTATTTCTTCTCTTATTCTCGCAGTCTTATTATTCTCATAGTACACTCGTCTTATTACATGTGCTATTCTTGCATATTAGTGACGACATGAGACTTGATTTTGGTTCTCTATTTTGGTTCTCTATTTTGGCTCTCTTCTTTGCTGTTTGACAGCCCCTCTTCATAACACGGCCCGTCTTATGATACAAGTCCTTTTATGGCCACAAATCAAAACCAACCGACGTCAACTGCCAACAGACAGAAACACACGGCCGAGCTCACCGCAAAATCGGTCAGGTGGACAGCGTTTAGACAGCGTTTAGACAGACACGGCACGCTCTTTGCTCTTTGCTCTTTGCTCTTTATTCGTTATTTCAGCCCAGCCCGGCCGCGCCCGGCCATTTGGCGGCTCATTCGAATATCACAATTATCACAGGCATCATGGGATACACTCATACAGCGCAAATCATAAATGGGGGTGTTTCTCTATCTGTGTTTCTATTTCTCCTAATTGCAAATTGCTATTTTCTCTCATATTGTACTCTTGTCCTATGATTCATCCCACGCGAGATGCAAAACACACCATCTTCTCCTCGCCCACCCCCACCGCATCCGAGGCCAGAGCACACGGCTTGCGGCTTGGTCGAGGGTGTGACCTGGATATGGTCCGGACAATCCCCAATAGTCGGTCAACACACGATGTGTATTGCTTTAGGTGGGCATGCTTGGGGGCTGACCCCCACGATATTCAGATATTCACCGCCGGAGAAGTTGGGGGACAAGTAAAACGCAAAGAAAATGACGACAGATTTGAAAACGTGCGAACAAAGTCTAAAGATAAGTCGACGAGGCGATGGGGCTGCTCGACGTTGCATTCTGTGCCGTGTTCGTCTAGACTACGACGCACTCAGTACAGAGGCAGCCTCGGTTCGTCGTATCTGTCATCTTTCATGATTGTGTGGCTTTGAGGCCCCTCACAGCATGAGGCAATAGAGTGCTTGCCAGCGTGGCGAGTCAAAACTCAAGAGTAAGCAATTAAAGAGAGACAAGAGAGGAAGACCGTCAGCGTGACAAATATCGACGCCTCGTCTCGCCCTGTCAGAAAAGTATCAACTCATAATACGTCTATTATTTGTTGCAGTGGTGCAATCTTATGAGGGTCTCTGGGCCTCTTCAGATTGAGATCCTTCATTTTTGATTGGCATCCAAATCTTGATACTATGTTGACATTGGGCTCCATTTTCCCTGACGCGAGACAAGACGCAAGACGCAAGACGCAAGATGAATGCAACCCAGCCACGTTTTTTTTCTTGTGCATGTAACGCCCTCACAGGCCCCTGTATCAGAAAGTAGATGAAGAGAGGATCGGAGTACTTACAATAAAAGAAAGAAAAAAGAGAAAAAAAAGAGAAAGAAAAAGAAAGAAAAGAACATCCAAAGTCGACAACAATCGTGCGCAGTGCGTCAATTATCACTTGTTCGGATGCGACGGATGGGATACTTTTCAAACGTGCTAATAAATCGAGGTTGGATTGGTATAAAGACTACCAATAAGAGCTGTCAAGATCAATATCAAGATCAAGATTTTGACATTGCTCGGACTTGGTTTATGAAGGATTCTTGGCCATGCATTGTTTGTCGTTTCTGGGACATTCGCAATTCACAATTGACGGGGTATTTTGTGTTGACATCACATCGTCACGCCGGCTTTGAGATGGAAATAGACAACATCACTGACAGATTGACAATCTATTATCAATGCCCAATTATGGAGTATCAATAATATCATTGTGACATTGACACCCTCAACGGTGATCCATGACATGCACATTTTTATTTTCGCATCTCGGCAAGATTCACCGTGGTGAGGGTGAAATAAAAGCCAGACCCCTGAAGAGCGTTGCAGTGCATACATTGCACCATTGCGCCCAGGAAATGGGGTTCCACTGTAACCATACTTGTGGAGAGTGACAGGAGAGTTGACAGTGCTCAGGAAATTGTAACTGCAGCCTGTGTTAAACGACTGCAACTTGGCTCCGTTGCTGCATGGGGCAATCTTCAACGGAGGCTCAAGGGATCAAGGGCTCAAAGGCTCAAGCGAGACTTTGATGATCCTCAAATCTCGACAAACCAAAGTATCGAAAGAGAGGATTTGGGGGGTACATGTACGCCGTACGTGCGGAGTACAAAGGAAATAACCCGAGAATAAATAGGCCATTTGCCAGTCTCCCAGTCATGTTCACAACCACCAAAGACTGTCGGCTGTCTTTGGCGATCATCCCCACATGGCGTTTCTCCAGTGTGTTATCGACGTGACGTATCCGTACCATAGACGGAGTACATGAATAAAAACAAGACGGGGCACGAGTGAAATAAATAGAACATACAAACCGAAACCAGAAGATTGTTGATTTGGCCGTATTCTTCCTCGTCCTTGGCTCTGTTTGTTGTGGTCGTGGTCTTGGTTTTGGTCTTGGTTTTGGTCTTTCTCTGCTCTTGCTCATCAACCTGCAGCTGCGTTGGAATTCGCATTCGCTCCTGACGCAGATTCTGCCCGGATGGTTGTGAGCATCAGTCTCGAAACCAATGCTCCAACGTCCGTTCCGCCATTCGACTGCAGTTGATGACAGTCGAGGGCCAAGAAGGCCGCTTCTGTCGCCCTTTTGATTTTCTCTCTCAGGCCACTTACTTGAAGAATGCGGCTGGTGATGAAATGGACCCTAAAAAACTCGTCGTTTGGCAATGGGACTTGCTCATCTGCAGAGGCCAGGTCGAAAACGGCCGACCCGGTTTTCGAGGTTGTTCGGACACGTACGTTGACGAACCGTGTTGTGACATATTGATTCTGGAAAGAACATTAGCCAACTTCAGTTTTTGCGTTCACTTTTGATTTCTGTTTGACTTTCGGAAACGAAAAACAAAACGAAAAGCAAAAACGAATCCTCCTACTTCTCCCAGCAACTCGAGACAACTCACTTGGCCCTGTGGCTGGAATGCAAGCCAATATGAGCCGAAATTTCGGTGCGTTTCTAGGTCCATGATGGCGGCGTTTCCGCGTTGGTTGATGCTTCTAGCATCAATCAAATCAACCAGTTCTGGGAAATAGCGGTGGATGGAAAACCAAATGATGCTTTTGTTCTGTGTTTGGTTGGCATCGCTCTCGTCGAATGTTCCCAGCGCGAAAGGGATGATATGGGCGCACTCAATGGGGCCAGCCTCTTGATCCGGCGGCGGCATGACAGTTCCGCTGTCAACACTGTCTGCGTCCCACTTGCCGGTAAATATGCATCTATAGCCGTCTCTTCTTAGACAATCGGCGCGGAGACTTCCCTGCTCGGCACGAGTTGAGTTGATTGTGTCACTTGCGTCAATTGCATCCTCGGCACCCGTGCTAGGTGGTGTCGAGAGCGGCGAGGGAGATTGCCCGCCCGCCACAATGACTGGCAGGCCCGTTAGAACATAGCTCGAACAGAAATAGCTAAAACGTGGAGAGAACAAACTCTCGCCAGGGAAGACATACATGGTTTCACGACCGCGTCCAAAAGGTGGTTCGCGAGAGCAACAAGTTGGTCGTCGTTGCTGCATTGCTCGATGTCGATCGCCAAGTTGTACTTGCCAGCAATTTCCAGGTTTTCGAAAAAACCAGACAATATCGTCCACGCGCCATAATGGCTGTCTTTCAGCTTGTCCAGTTTTACACCCGCGCCACGAATTGTGGCACTCGTGTCAGGAAAAGCTGGCGACAACGAGGGCGACAACGAGGGCGATGCTGTCGGGTGCTCGGACAAGGGCGACAAATGTCGCAGGGGGTCGTTCCACATTGGAATAGACGCGCAGGGTGTCAATAGTGGCCGAGTGGGTGGAGAATAGACACTGCTTTCAAAGGAGCAAGTTGATGTGGAGGTAAGATACGGCTGAGTTCAAGCTAACGCAGGCAGAAGAAACCGAATGATGACGTAATCTTCGGTCTACATTTTTATGACAGTAAATGGGCAAAATGTGTACACGTGACCACGCGCCCCGCTTCGTCCGCGTCGCCTGCCCCGATTTCGTGTCTGTCGAGAATTTTGGCGATCGGGAGGCAGGCGTGTCCAGACAAGAAACAAAAGACGAAGGCAATCGGCACAATCAACGACGCTGCCTGCAGCACGACGACCAACTGGAAATGAACGATCCGCCGTAGACACAGACACAATGCCGACACCAACACGCCGTGTCGGGCCAGGGGCGGCCAAGCCAAAGCCAACGCCGCAGCAGAAAAAACAGAGCCAGCCCGCCAAAAAACAGCAGACGATGACGTCGATGGTCAGGGGGGCGCCGGGCTCCTCACCAGCCTCTGGGCGAAACAAGGACAAGATTGTGCTCGCGGCCAAGGGCCCGCCGAACAAGAGCATCTTGAACTTTTTCAAGAAGGTGCCGCCGCCGGAAGAGTCAATGTTTGTGGCCGGGTCAGGGCTGCCCCTGGCGGGCCTGGAAAAGCAAGAGGATCGGGAGAACTGGGAGGACGTGCCAGGGGTAGTCGAGCAATCGAGTGTCGTCAACAACCCCCGCTACAACGAATGCTCCGGCCCGGTCAAGCGGCGACGGCTGAGCGAGGAGCCACGGTCGGATCCGGCCAAACCCAAGCGAGGGCCATTCATTGACGACTCGGACGAGGAGGAGGACGGAGAAGAGACAAAACAGGACGACGGTCCACCCACCCACCACGATATCACCCTCTCCACACGACGCCTCGAAACCCACACATCTTTTGAGGAGTCTTTTATGATACAAAAGGAGAAGGCTGCGATGGCAGACGAGGAGACCGAGACAGCCGAACCCACCGACAGCCTCGACGCCGACCTTGCCGACTTTGCCGATTTCGCGGACCTCCTCGACGATGACGACGACTTTGCGTTTTCCATGGCCGGCGAGGAGTTCCGCGAGAGAAAATACATGGAGGCACAGGCCCGGCTCGAGGCGGAAGCCATCGTGATTGAGGATGACACGGAGGAGAGTGGCGGAACCGACGGCTGTCCGATCTGCGGCGCGAGCCTGGCCGGCAAGACGGCGGACCAAGCGACTGTCCACGTGAATGCATGCCTGGACGGGCTGTCGGGTGAGGGACCGGCAGACGCACCGCAACCACCACGAGAAGCGCCCCGAGAAGCACAAACACCACAATCGGCGTCCACGCCCAAAGAAACACTCACAATATCCAGCGCCGGCATCTCCAAACGGTTCATGCGCACGGCCCAACCGCGGCCAGGGCAGGCCAATCCCATTGCGTTTGGCGGAGGAGCAACCCCTTCGTCTGCTGACAGGTCCGCCTTCTCCAAACTCATGTCTGGCCACGCCGAGGACGAGGCCTGGGCGACGGCGGCTGCGTCCGAGGTGGCGTCGCGCGGGCGGCCGGCCTACGAGCGCACCTGCCCCTTCTACAAGATCATGCCCGGCTTCTCGATCTGTGTGGACGCCTTTCGGTACGGCGCCGTCGAGGGCTGCCGCGCCTATTTTCTGAGCCATTTTCACAGCGACCACTACATTGGCCTGACCGCCAAGTGGTGCCACGGGCCGATCTACTGCTCGAACGTGACGGCCAGCCTAGTGCGAACACAGCTGGGGACGGCCGCGCAGTACGTCGTCGGCCTCGACTTTGAAGAAACCGTCGACGTCCCCGGCATTGAGGGCGTCCGGGTCACCATGATCCCGGCCAACCACTGCCCCGGCAGCTCCATGTTTCTCTTTGAGAAAACGATGCAGCCGACCGGGCGCGTGCACCGCATTCTGCACTGCGGCGACTTCCGCGCCTGCCGCGCCCATGTGGAGCATCCTCTGCTGATGCCGGACGTCGTTGATGCTCTGACACAAAGGAAAAAACACCAACGGATCGACGTCTGCTACCTCGACACCACGTACCTCAACCCGCGCTACGCGTTCCCGCCGCAGGACGACGTCGTGGCGGCGTGTGCGGCGCTGTGCAAGACGCTGGACCAGAGTCTGAGGGCAGGCCAGGAGGGCGAGTGGGAGCGGGCCCTGAGGCGGAGGGAGACTGTCAGTGACGGCAGCGGGAACGTCAAGGACTTTTTTAAAAGGGCCTCGGCAGACATTGTGGTGCCGGAGGCGCCAACACCAACACCCGAGTTGGTGATAGCGCCTCCTCCTCCGGCAGACGCCCTCTCCCGGCTCGGCCGGCCCTCCCCCAACCGCAACCGCCTCCTCGTCGTCTGCGGCACCTACAGCATCGGCAAAGAACGCATCTGCAAAGCCATTGCCCTGGTGCTGGGCTCCAAAATCTACGCGTCCGCTGCCAAGATCAAGATTGTCGCGCAGCTCGGCGACCCCGAACTGACGGCGCTCATGACGAGCGACGCCACCGAGGCCCAGGTGCACATGCAGATGCTGATGGAGCTGCGCGCAGAGACCCTGCAAGAGTACCTCGAGGGGTACCGCCAGCACTTTTCAAAGATTGTCGGGTTCCGCCCGTCGGGGTGGAACTACCGGCCGCAGCAGGCCAGTACCAGTACCAGTACCACGCCGGGGCCTGGGAAGACCAAGAACACCACGGGTACAGGCACAGCCGTGGCCACCCCCTCAGCGTCTTTGGTCCCCTCGACACTCGCGACCACGACCCTCCTGCACGCCCCCGCCTGGCGCTCCCGCTTTGGCGTGCGCGACCTCGTGCCGCAGCGCGGCAGCACGTCGGATGCTCTGTGTCTGGGCGTGCCCTACAGCGAGCACTCCTCGTTCCGCGAGCTGGCTCTGTTTCTGATGAGCCTGCGCATCGACAAGGTCGTCCCGACCGTCAATGTCGGCAGCGACGTCTCCCGCAGGCGCATGAAGGCGTGGATCGACCGGTGGCTGGCGGAGCGGCGCAAGGGCGGGGTGGTCACGACGTTGGCGGAGGGGCATGAACAGGGCGAGGGAGAGCCACGGAAAGAAAAAGAAAAACTGTGGCAAGGCAAAGATGGCCAAGGAGGCCTTGCCTATTGGTAGAGCAGCGACAAACTGTGCAACACAACACACACGAACATGATGACGACTTGCATACTAGCTAGCATATAATGACACAAAAGAACACAAGAACACAATTTGCATTCACAATCGATGGGCGGCGCAGTTGAACGCATGATAAATTGTGGTATATTTGTTTCGTAGACTGCTCGTTTTCTGTTTTCTTCTGTGAGAGATAGCCCTGACGATTGCAATGTCGCTATCCTATCCTCATCATGCATTTGGCCAGCGCATGTAACGACCATAGCCATTGGGCACTTTGCCCTCGCGAAGCCTTCCATGCTATGCCATTGCGTCCTCACGGCCGTCCCAGCCGCCTTCGTGGACAGGTTTCACGGTGTTTTTGGAGACAGTGCCGTTCTTTTCGTTGTCCTCGGATCTTCCGTCGAAGAATGTCGTCGTCGGTCGTGTTTTGGTCGTGTTTTCTAATGTCCTCCTTGTGCCACGGCCTACCTTGCCGCCGCCGTCGCCTTTGAGTTGTTTGCTGCTTCTGCGACGTGTTAGCGCTGTCAAAGAGAGGAGAGAGTCCGGCCTGCCTCTTCTCCTCGTCTCGTCGTCTCGTCGACTCGAGACTTCAGTCTTCACTTACCCCTCCGTGTCGCGTCCTCCAGCAGGGGCACGTCCACCGCCGCCGCCGGCAGGTGCACGTAGCGCACAACACTGCCCCGGATAAACACGTTCTTGACCGCCGACAGGTGCGGGTACTTGATCTCGTCCACCACCGTGATGTCGTCGAGCTTGATGTTGAGGTACTGGTCGACGCTTTTCAGCGTGCCGCGGATCTGGATGTCGTTTTTGAGCTCCACCGTCACCGTCGTGTCGATGAGCGTCTTGAAGAAGCTGAAGAACAACATTGTGCGGGCGTGGGTGGGAAGGCGAGGAGAGGGGCTGCTGTTGCTGTCTTCGTGCCTCGTTTGCGCCTTTGGTCGCCCATCGCCGTCACTTTGGCGGGATGCGATGCTGGACTGAGAGTGGGCCCACTAATTATGTAATCTCCTCCATAACTCTCGGAACATTGTATAATCCGGCACGGCTGGACGACTTAGCTCAGTTACCCAATACCTAATACAGGCATAGGTACGCGCTACGCCAGCAGCACCAGCAGCCAGCGCAAGGCAGCAGAAGCTTGAGGTAAGCTCTTTCCCTGGACGACGACGCCATTCGGCCATTCGCCGCCACTTCATCGTACTGTCACGCCTCTAAACACCACATCACGAACAAACCACATCACCAATTCGAAGCAACGGCAACGACGACCATTCCCTCACATTCTCCTTGGCGACGACAATCCGAAAATCTTTGCATTCATTTGACGACTGAACTGACAACCGATCGAATCCATCCATCCACGGCCGCATCGAGGCACAACCCCTCGTCATCTCCAACTTTATCCTCCGACACTCCTCCCCCTTCTCTCTCCTCACACAACACACAATGGCCGACGCAGAGCGCGAGCACGCGTTGTCGCAGTTCAAGGAGCGGCTGATCGAGTCGCGCGAGTGGGAGGCCAAGCTCAAAGACCTGCGGCTCGAGATCAAGGGTTTACAACGGGACTACGACCAGACGGAGGAGAACATCAAGGCGCTGCAGAGCGTGGGCCAGATCATTGGCGAGGTGCTCAAGCAGCTGGACGAGGAGCGGTTTATCGTCAAGGCGTCGAGCGGCCCGCGGTATGTGGTGGGCTGCCGGTCCAAGGTCGACCGGGCCAAGCTCAAGCAGGGCACGCGCGTCGCGCTGGACATGACGACGCTGACGATCATGCGCATGCTGCCGCGCGAGGTCGACCCGCTGGTGTACAACATGTCGCTGGAAGACCCGGGCCAGGTCAACTTTGCGGGCATTGGCGGCCTCAACGACCAGATCCGCGAGCTGCGCGAGGTGATTGAGCTGCCGCTCAAGAACCCGGAGCTGTTTTTGCGGGTGGGCATCAAGCCGCCCAAGGGCGTGCTGCTGTACGGCCCGCCGGGCACGGGCAAGACGCTGCTGGCCCGCGCCGTCGCCAGCTCGCTGGAGACCAACTTTCTCAAGGTCGTGTCCTCGGCGATTGTCGACAAGTACATTGGCGAGTCGGCGCGGCTGATCCGCGAAATGTTTGGCTACGCCAAGGAGCACGAGCCCTGCATCATCTTCATGGACGAGATCGACGCCATTGGCGGCCGCCGCTTCTCCGAGGGCACGAGTGCGGACCGTGAGATCCAGCGCACCCTGATGGAGCTGCTGAACCAGCTCGACGGCTTCGACTACCTGGGCAAGACAAAGATCATCATGGCCACCAACCGCCCCGACACGCTGGACCCCGCCCTGCTGCGCGCCGGCCGGCTCGACCGCAAGATCGAGATTGCGCTGCCCAACGAGGTCGGCCGGCTCGAGATCCTGAAAATCCACGCCGCGAGCGTCATCACCGAGGGCGACATTGACTTTGAGAGCGTCGTCAAGATGAGCGACGGGCTCAACGGCGCCGATCTGCGCAACGTCGTGACGGAGGCGTACGTATACCCTTACCCATCGCTATTCAGATTGATTGTCACCCCCTTCATTTTATCTTGTATCTGCCTTACTAACAGTTTAGCGGCCTCTTTGCCATCAAGGACTACCGGGACGCGGTCAACCAGGACGACTTCAACAAGGCCGTGCGCAAGGTCGCCGAGACCAAGAAGCTGGAGGGCAAGCTGGAGTACCAGAAGCTATAGACGGACAAGCAAAGAAGAAAGAAGAAGTGTGGTTATGGTAGCATTATTTCATCGTTTTGATTTGTGTTCTTTTCGCGTCCTTGCCGGTGTTGGTGCATTTGCTTGCTCTGCGTGTATAAATAGAATAAACAAAGCCAAGGACGTATACTGCCCATTCATCTTCAAAGTGAGCTATGAATTTATTTATTTATTTGAAAATGAATATGTACTGAAAAATCATACTTTGTATTATTATTTTTGTCTCCGTTGACGCTGACCTCACTCTCAAGTCTTTTGGTCTTTCCTGGACATATCGGAATTTGTGGTGCTGTGATTGGACCGGATTTCGGAGTTGAAAACTCCGCTCGCCCAGAACTTTATACGTGACGAGCACCAAGACACTCTCAACTTGACAAAAGCACATTTAAATGAGATTGAATGCGATACTGCGCCATTCGTGAAACATTCTGTGCATTATATTCACGTTTTAACAGTGTTCATTGTCGTTGCTGCCACTTGGGCACTGCAGCATCGTTTACAGTGAATCCGCCAATTCCGTTCCCAATCCCGGCTGACTAACCAGACCCGACGACGACAACAACGGAAGGTGCGACGGGAAGAGCACCTTCATTTACTGAAAAAGGGAAAAGGGGGCCACTCCAATTTACAGATATGCCTCGCAGGCCAGCAGAGCCGGCCCCGTCATCTTCCTCTTCCTCCGCTCGCGGCCCAAGCCACTCCGCGCCCTATGGCCAGGCCTGCCTCCACTGCTTCAAGGCCAAGTGCCGGTGCGTGTCTCGGCCGGACGGCGACGGGTGCGAGCGGTGTTTCCGGCTGCAAAAGACGTGCCACTCTTCAGAGGCCATCCGAAAGCGGGCCAGACCGCGGACCACCATTGTGGCCCCCGCCGGCGGGAACGACGACCGAGTCGCTTCCCTCGAGAGCAAGATCGACGGCATTATGACGATGCTGCAGTCGGTGACGCAGGCGCCGGCGTCGGCGCAAGCAGCCGCCCTCCGAGACGTCTTTGGCGGACGGATTCGAGTGGAAGAGTATCAACGGTGGAGGGAGGAGGGGGGAGAGAACGAAGACAACGACGACCAAGGACAACGGCCACTACCACCCGTGCCGTGCCGACAGAATCAGGACCCGAATCAGTGTCGGGCGCAGGATCAGGGTCAAGGCCAGGGCCAGAACCAGAACCAGAGTCTGAATACACCGTCTTCTCTTTCAAGTCCGGCAGACGTCACTGAAGGATCGACGGCATCCGCTCCAGAAGCTACTTCTTCCACTGCTACGACCGTTGTCTACGAATCTCTCTCCAACAAGGCCCTCGAACACGCATGGGATCTCTTTCGGTCGACGTTCTTGCCGTACTGTCCCTTCCTTTCGTTCCCGCCAGAAACAACAGCTCTCCGCCTCAAAAGGCACCGCCCGTTTTTGCTGCGGTGCATCGTCGCCGTCACGACCACTCTTGTCAAGGACAAGGTCTCCCAGGCAAACGCCATCAAACAAGTCCTGGCCCAGCAGATGCTCGTCGACAACACGTCTAACATGGACTTGCTGCTGGGACTTCTGGTCTACATTGCCTGGGGCAACGACCCCATGGTCAGTCGCAGCGGCACTCTTTCCCGACTCGTCATGCTGGCCCTGTCTCTGGTGGGGGACATGCGCCTCAACAAGCCGCTGCCGGCCGACCAGCACATGGTCACGACGTACACGAGCAGCGATGGCAAGTGGGACTGGAAGGGATATCAAAGGGAGGAGCAGGCGACGGAGCGCAGGGACGACACTAACAACATACAAGAGGAGGCATTCCTCTCTGAAGACGAGGCGACGCTTGAACGCCAGCGCGCCGTGCTGGGCTGCTTCCTGATCACGTCGGCCACGTCCATCTACTTTGCCCAGATTGACGGCATGCGCTGGACGCCGCAGATGGGCGGCTGTCTCGACGCGGTGGAGGCTCATTCTGGAAATCTCTCTGGAAATCTCTCTGGAAATCCCTCGGACGCGGTCCTAGTCTACCAGGTGCGCCTCCAACAAATCGTCCAGAGGGCCATCCACGCCCGCGAGAACGATGCCGCCCTGCCGGTCTACGTGACCCAGGCCTTTCACACGCAGTTGGAGGAACTGAAAACGAAGAGGCCGTCTTTCACCCGGGACGACGACGAACTCGAACTCGCCCAGTTGTGGACCACCGTCTTTGCCTCCCACGAACACTACGTCGACCTCAGCCTCAACGAGATGACCTACTCGGCCAACACGCTGGCGGCGGACGGCGCTTCGACGGACCCCGCCACGTCGGCCGACCGCATCACCTGCTACTGGCGCTCCGTCCATGCCATCCGCGGCCTCTGCGAATCCCTGCTCGAGGGCGTCCCCGCCACCGCGTTTGCCGGCTTCTCCTTTATGGTCTGGGCCCAGCTCTCGCGCGCCATTGTCACTCTCGTCCGCCTGTCGACCATGCCGCCCCTCGCCGCATCGGTCCAAGTGTCGATGGACGCCCGTTCGGTCCGCGACACCGTCGACCTGCTGGACATCCTCGACCGGTTTGCCGAGCGCCTCAAGAGCGCGGCTGCCGGGCTGGGCAGAGGCCTGTGGCTCGGTCCACAGCGCCAGATCGACGACATTTTCGGGAGGGTGGCCCATTTGGTCAAGGTGCTGCGGGACGCCGTGGCCGCCCGGCTGGCCACAACCGAGCCCGGTTCCAGCCTCGACATTCCCATGGGCGTCGCCGGCGGCGACCGGCCGCCGTGGGCTGTCCTGGAGTCTGTTCTGTCGCAGACGACCGACGGGTGGGGCGAGCTCTGGCTGGAGGGCATGTTTCCAAGGTTTTAGTTTTAGGGGGCGAAGAGCCAGAAGCAATGTACAACGTACATGTACAATAACTGGACGTAATTAAATAATACCACGTGCATCGCCAAGGTGCCAAGGCAGAGACTGCCGTCCCGAAAAGCTTGTGTAAAGCTAAATACTATGGTCCATGCGACCTATGGCTGTTGTCGTGTGCAATAGTATTGTGATGATACAGAGGGTACTGCAGAGCCGAGTACATGTACGGTAGTTTATTGGGCCACAAAACACAAGTATCCTCACCTCAGAGTCCAAGGGGCACTCAGCTTTTCATCTTGTGCCGTCTTCCGGCCGTCCTCTCGTCGTATTGTGGACCACTGCACAACACACAGCACATAGTTCAGCGTGTCTCCATCCGGTCATTCAAGCAATAATACCTCAGGTCCTGCATGGCTCCATCCTGACCGAGAGCGTGGGTTAGGCATGGTAAGAGGGTCCACGAAGGGCTCGGTCACGGATCAAGAAACAACACGCATGACTATTTTAAAGAAATACTTTTTATGGTAAAAAGTAGAAATAAACAAGTGGCAATTCAGGAATAGGAACAACTTCATCTCGGTCAATACTACTCCGTATATACAGCCTAACAGGAGAACATCAGCTCGGGCGTTCAAGCATATCCCTCGTTGCGGGACGACCATGCGGAAATAGCGAGAAGTGGAAATATACGCCGTAGACGATGATCCCTTCTACTCGACGAATCCCAAGTAGCGCAAAACAGCTTGACAGCATCGGCTGCACCAGCTCATCCTCAACTCAACTAGCTCCGTCGACCATGACCGCAAATAACAGGAGTTTATGAGGTGGTCATCAAGACGAAGAGTGAGAAGACGAAAACGGAAAAGATAAAAGTAACAAGAAAAACGTGGGGAGCATGGACGAGCTGCGTGGTCGGTCACACGCACAGACGAAAAGAGGATAATCAAAAGGAAGCGCAGCGAACAAGCTTGTCTGCATGCATATGCAATGCACAGGTCCACCTACCCACGCTCTTGGTCGTCGGTCATCTCCTGCGCTTCGGTCCAGTCGTTGGTGACACGCGAGGAAATACTGGGCGAGGTGCTGCTGCCGGTAACGTGGGTTGACAGAAACCCGAAAAAGAAGCAAAGAGCTGAAAACACAGACCGAAAAGGAGACTCACGAGGCCGGCCCGAACGGCCTTACTGGAAACCATACGATGCCAATAAGGCCAACAATGAACAATGACATGAGCCGGCCGGCAGGCATGACAGCAAACTATTGAAAACTCTTCAACCCCTTTCAACACTAGTTGCTACCCGGTCTGCGGCAACAAGGGAGGGCTAATACAAACTGACAACGGAGTTACATGTACAAATACGTTGAACGTTGAACAGGATGGATATACGTATCCACATCAAGGAAGCATTTCGGTCAATCTCCTAATGGGGAAACTGCTGGACAGGTACGAGTGTGAAATGGACAAAGGAAGGAGGAAACACGCGGACAGCAAGGCGTCAGGGCGTGAAAAGAGGATGGATATTGATGGGTCCCGGATCCCGGCTCTGTCGTGTCGACGAAAGAGTGAATGCGTGACTGCGTGACTGCGTGATGCGTGTATGCGTGACTGCGTGAAAATAAAATAAAGTATTGGATATATGCAGGGAAATGGAGAAAGAAAAGACAAAAGAAGAGACAAGATGAAAAACGTGCGGAAAGACGTCCGTGGACATGTTCTGGAAATGGGGGCCATGGAAGTTCGGCAAAAGTAAACAAAGAATACGAAGAGCGAGAAGCGAGTGCGGCGGCGACGGGGCAATGAAGTGAGGTTGAAAGAAAAATGAAAAATGGAAAATGGAAACTGACTAGCTCCGTGTAAGTGACGTCAAAGGAATGGTAAGCAATGCATGAAATATTGATAAATTTGATAAATTCGATAAATGATAAATAGAGATAATCATTGGCAGCAATATTATTCAATATTTCATCTTCAAGCCCACCCATGGCCGTTTAATCTTCCGAGCGATGGGAGCGGCGTCGTGGGAGAGCTGCAGGACGCGGCTTGGCCGAAGAGCTTGTTTTGGGAGGGAGGTGTGGGTGGGAAAAAGGAAGGATTGGAAAATGGAAAAGATGGGAAAGGTGAGGGAAGCTGTGGAGGAGGAAGGACGAAACGTGCACCGAGCTCTCACTCTGGATGGATCCCCGTCGGTGGCGGAAGAGAGACACCGGCAGCCCGGGGGGTGGACAAGCGACGAAAGAAGAAAGGGGGTGGGCAGAAAGGCTGGGCAGACAGGCTGGGTGCAGAGTCAGGACGGCTTGGCAATATCACGCCTCACCATGTTCCTTCTTTTTGAGTTTTGCGTCCTGGCCAAGCACCTTGCTGAAAATAGTACATGCATGGCTTCCGCGCTCTCACAGGCCCTACGAGGTGGACAACACTCACTGAAGGTGGTGTGGACTGGAGAAGTCGAGGGAAAGGGTTATCGTCGTACTCATCACGAAGACCAATAAGTCGTAGACCTCCCACGGAAGGACCACTTCGTGCAATACCAAGACGTCGTATCGCCGGCACGATGTCTGGGCATCACGATCTACTGTGGCTTAATTGTCGGTTGTTCCTCTCTGTCATCTGTCTCTCCTTCTCACCTTTCCCTCCCGCCTGATGCTTCCCTGTCGTCCCCAGGTCTTGGGTCTTGGCTGCGCGAATGTCCCGATGTTGTCCCCAGGACTGCCCCAATGCTGGCCCACGATACTATTGTAGCACCGCGCCAACAAGAGGATCCCAAAGCTTGTCCTGAGAAAAGGATGCAGTGTGGTGACGATGAATCGCCAAGACCAGTCTGTCAATACCCCCGGACCAAGACCTGTCCGATTTAGGGACGGCAATTGAGATATCGATGTTGACACCTCCAGTAACACACCTGTGACGTCGTGGATGTGAAGCCGGGAAACGGGCCAAGACAATGTCGTCAAAGGTGTCGATGTGGTGGTAGTGATGATTATTACAGGGCCACTGCCCTCCGTAGAGAAGAAGCAATAATTATGTGCACAACCACGAAAGGTTGGGCTCGCTAAATTGACAACTTAAACGCAAGATGGGACGCAATAGAGCGCACAGAAAGCAGGGAACGGGCGTGTTACTCACTGTATGCCGTTTACTGTTTCGGGATACAACGAGAGAGAGGCGGATTGTGAAAGAACTGGTATTTTCTGCTGTACAGCGTCTGGGCATCGCCAAAAGACTGCAAAAAGACGATTGATTGTACACCTAAAAGGCGAGACAGACACACAGGTGAACACACTCAGAGACAGACACAAACACGCGGGAGCGCCCAGGAACACCCAAAGCACAAACAATCAAAAAGGAGGAGGCAGACAGCTTATGGAAAGGGGACGTCGAATGGACCAATCATTGGCCGTATTGCGACGACGTGCTCCTTCCCCAGGCTGTGACACGTGCAAGACTGATAACAAAAATTAAAGTGGCGCCAATCAACGTGAACAGGAGAAAGGACCAACAGAGCGACAAGTCAAAAGGTGCACAGAAACAATTCATGAGGTGAATGAAGACGTTGAATTCTTGCCGTCACAGCCGGTCTCCATTGAAGTACTGGATGAAGACGGAAACGAAAGACGAAGAGCCCCAAAACTGTGGGTGTCTGTGGATGTCAAAAGAACGTTGCTTGAAAGTTGAAGGGGACTTTCTACTTCGTATCAAGACACAAATGCTAGCGTGACCCTGAATCGTGATTGTCAGTGAGGAAAGAAAGCTGTGAGAGAAAGGAAAACGACGGGGTAGGGAAGGAGCTCTCTCTGAAATTTGTCCCAATTCATCCCAAAAGGGAAGTGGAAGCAGAGGTACGTTCTTTCCTACCAGATTTTGGTGGGAACCAAGGTACACACTCTAACACCACACAACTCTCGAGGAAGCGCACGTGGGCTCGTTCCTCGACTCTGTTTTGCTATTCCAAAGGTCTCCACAAAAAGGTGTCGACACAGAAAAAAGAGGGAAAGAGAGGTAACCGGTGGGCCGGGGCGGCTGTGCGAGGCTCTGGTTCGCCCGCGTTGAATTGAATTGGCCTTTTTTCGTTTCTCACTTTGCTACCTTCCCCTCCACCAAGAGCCGGGACAGGGGTCTGGGTGTGTGCGGGTGTGCGCGGGGGAGGCCTTGCGGCCCTCTCATTGACACACGTGTGTAGACCCGGCGCTGTGATTGGCTGAAAAGAGTCTCGAATTGTCGAAAGCTGGGATGGTGTTAGCGTCGAAGATTCGGGGGCGGGCCTGGACCCGCAGGCAAGAAAGAGGCAGGCGGTCGAGGGTCGACGCATCTGCAATTCCAGGCAAGAGCAGACGCCGACGAAAGCAACTGCTGGCAGTCTGCAGCAGTGGGGGCAGGAGCGACTCTCGTAACTGCTTCTGACTGCTGTCTTCTCGTCTTGGCCTTTCTTGTCCTCCTTGGCCGACTTACGACACGCCTCCTCTGGTCAACGTCAAGAGGGGCACGCGAGCAATCTCTCTTTTCGGACAGGATGGGGCGGCGAAGGCGCTTCGAAAATAATAAATAATAAATAATCGTCGACGTCGCTTGTAAGAGATATGACAACAACCATGCGGACGCATGACAAGCTGCAGGATGACCGACGTCGACTCGAGGTCACCGACGACGATCTTTTGGAAGGAGCATCCTTGTGGAGAGCAACAAAGCGTAAAAAGGAAACCACGACTGGCCACGAGATGGACACGAAGAAGGAGCGACCCGTGAAGATGCACACAAAACAATACACAGAGATGCCACAAATAGCAATTGAGGAAGCTGCGATGAAGCAATTGACGAGCAGGAAAGAACGTTCGAGTACAAGCACAATCACAAGCAGGCACAAGAAGACTCGCACAAGACTCGCACAATCTCACTTGCAGTTGTGTACTCTAGACAGTTAATACAGCAAATACTCAAAAGACAGTACAGTCGTCACATCTTCTCGGCTACATCTGCATCGCATCTGGTTAAGGCCTGCAGTTGCATTCCTGAGGAAAATGTCGAAAAGCCTGGGTGGGCCCGACCCCTGTAAGCCCGGCAGGCGCTGTGCACAGGCGATAAAAGACGGAAAAGACGAATGCGCTTAGCGGAGGCCCAGCCGGGGCTGATCTAGCCGCTTTGGGCCATTTTCGCAGTCGAGCGAGCCCAGATCTGACTGGGGCCATCTATCTTGCATTTTTTCAGAGACGACAGCTCTTTTGCGGGTTGCGCTTTCTTGTTTTGTTCCGCGGCTTCCACGTCACTGTTTTACGACGTACTCCGTATGTCGTACATGTACACTCAGAGACTCGTCGCTCTTTCCTGTCCTCGTACTCCCACGCTGCTTCCCTGCGTCGTACCATAGGGTCAAATCCGTCACCGACCGAGTTCCCAATCGGGCCAATTGAGGTGGGGGAAAGAGCGTTTTAAACTTTTATTTTTCAATAGGTCATTTGTTTGACGTTTTATGTCGGCAAACCAGGATGCAGAGCACGGGTCAACGACTCAATGTCGGCCTGTACATGTCGATCCTGACGTTTTTCATCGCATGGGTTCGTGTGAAAGAAAGACTGCAGCAAAGATTGCAGTGTTGTGCAGTCTTTTGGCTTTGGCGTGTCTCTGTCAGCAGCCAAAGCCAACTCTGAGCAGATGGTTCTGTCGTACACATGTCTCGGAGGAAAGAGCAAAGAGCAAAGAGGCAGGCAGAGACAAGGTCCAGACCAAGGGACAAAACAGACAAGAGCCAAAAGAAAGCTAAAAGAAAAGAAAGATTGAGGAAAGAGCGGGCGTCGTGTACTCCGTACCATAGTCTTGTCCGTAGGTACTGCTCCTTCCTGCCCCACGGCGGTCGCCACACGCGCTTTCCTAGCCCGCGCCCACTCCTGCTTAGCTCGAAGGCGAGGAGAGGAAAATACTTTTTTTGGTGTTGTAACGCAAGAGCGAACGAGTAAAAGAAAAATACACAGCCGAGAAAGGAAAGAAAGACTGTCAGTCCCTCCCAACAGCGAAGAAAGCGAAAAAGGAACCGAGCTACTGAGTCCTGCCCGCCGAGACATGGTCCCATCTTTTCCATCTTGAGCCAAAAGTATATCAAGCTCCCATCGCCTTCTCTGCTCGTTTCCTGAACCCTTCTTTTTTGCTTCTCTCTTTTTGATTTCCTTTCTTCCCCAGGATGCTTCTTGTGTCTCCATTCACACACACGCTTCAGTAGGGACGACTCTGAAGTCCACGCGAGTCTTTGCAGGTCGCCGGCAGATTCTAATCTTGCCATCCTCCCCTTTCTCCCACTTCTCGTTTTCTTTTTATCTCTTTTTCATTCACCACCGCCACAATGTCCGGCTACATTCAGCACCCGCAGGTGCATTCGGCCGTCATTGGCCAGATCCCCGTGCCCCACGGCCCCGAGACCGGCGCAGAGACCGAAACCTACCCCATGGGCCCCGAGGGGCTCTACACCGAGGAGCAGGAGCGCGAGATCTTCAAGTACATCACCCACCCGGACGACAGCTTCGACGACAACGGCACCTACTGGGCCGACCTGCCGCTGCTGAAGCGCATCTCCTTTGTCAACAAGGTCAACAACGCCGAGGCGCTGACCGAGCTCAAGGCCACCTGGTCGCTGTTCAAGCGCGATCCGCTCGGCCCGGTCACGTGGTATTTCCGCAATGCCGTGCTGCCCGGTGCCGGTCTGGGTCTGGAGGGCTACGTGCTGTTCTCCATCGGCAACCTGTCACCGCTGTTCGCCGCCGCCTGGCCGCAGTGCTGGGGCAGCAAGGCCACCGTCTGCGACAAGAACTGGATTGCCGCCGTCACGTACCTCGAGGTCGTTGGCATCATGATTGGCCAGGTTTCCGTTGGTGTAGGTGCTTCTGCTTCGGATCCATGTTATATGTTCGTATCACTAACACGTTTAGGTCATCGGTGATTGGATTGGCCGCCGCTGGGGTCTGATCCAGGACGCCCTCATCATGTTTGTCGGTCTGCTGATGCTCACGGCCTCGTGGGGCCTGACTCTGCAGGGCTGGGTCATCTGCTACGCCTGGTCGCTCTTCTTCTACAGCTACGGTGTCGGTGGCGAGTACCCCATGACCGCCACGTCCTCCATGGAGGGCGCTGTCGGTGCCGGCAAGCTGTCGACGCGCGACGACCGTCTGCACCGCGGCCGCAAGGTCACCATGGCGTTCCTGATGCAGGGCTGGGGCCAGCTGATCAACCAGGGTCTGCTGATTGTCCTGCTGCTCATCTTCCACCACGGCGATGGCGATCCGCCGTACGGACTGTCGACCGTCCAGTGGACGTTCCGCCTGTCGTTTGCGTTCCCCGCCGTCGGCACGCTCTGGCTCGTCTACTACCGTACCTACAAGATGCCCAACGCCTCGCGCCAGCTGCAGCTTGTCAAGAAGCGCAACAACGTCACGGGCTACGACGTCAACTCGCTGCGCACCATCTTCACGCACTTTGGCGGCCGCATTCTGGCCACGGCTGGCACCTGGTTCTGTAACGACGTCTTCTTCTACGGCAACAAGCTGTTCCAGAGCCAGTTTATCAATGTGATTGCCGACAACCCGAAGAGCGTCATGGTCACCTGGGTGTGGAACATTTGCAACTGCATTGTCTCGCTCGCCGGCTACTACCTCGCCTGCTTCCTGATCGACAACAAGCTGTATGGTCGCAAGATGATGATGCAGGTCGGCTTCCTCATGTGCTTCATCTTCTTTGTCGTCCCCGCCTTCCACTACAAGTACTACTCCGGCCTCGGCGGCATCCACGCCTTCCAGGCCATGTACTTTTTGTCGTCGTTCTTCAACCAGTTCGGCCCCAACTCGGTCACGTTCCTGGTTGCTGGCGAGGTGTTCCCCACGCCCATCCGCGCCACCGCCCACGGTTTCTCGGCCTGCATCGGCAAGTCGGGCGCCCTCCTGGCCTCGGTCCTGTACAACTACATTGATACGCAGACCAAGTTTTACGTCGTGCCCTGGTTCGGCCTGGCCGGCATGATCATGACGCTGCTGTGGCTGCCCGACACGACCGGCCTCGACCTCAAGGAGCAGGAGCGCCGCTGGAGCTACATCAAGGACGGCCGCGAGTCCGAGTACCACGGCATCGCGGTGCACCCGACGCACCTGTCGCTGTGGGAGCGCCTGATGGGCGTCGGCAAGTACTACAACCCGGAGCTCGACGCCAAGGCCAAGATCCAGGACCTGCGCGCCGACTGGGAGGCCCGCGAGAACGCCAAGCGCGAGGCCGAGGTGCAGGGCAACGCCGGCGACCCGGCGCTGCACGACGACGCCGGCCTGACCGAGGAGGCGCACACCTTTTTCCTGCACACGAGCCCCAACAGCCCGTACATGCAAAGCCAGAACGGCAAGCCCAGCGGCAACGGCGTGCTCGAGGACATTCTGCTGCCGGGCGGTGCGGCGGAGAACGAAAAGATTGGCGAGAAGAGCGGCGCGTCGGACAGCTCGCAGTAGTCGGATGTCGTACGTTGTCTTTGGTCTTTTCTCTTTTCTTTTCTTTCTTTTCCTCGCTTGATTCCCACACTCTCTGTCGATGACAGCCTGAGCCTTTTTTTATTTCTATATTTTTATATTTCACTCGTTTTTCCTGAGCCACATAGCCTGCCTTCGAGCAGCAGATCTAAAAAATTGCATTTACATTTTCGAATACTTTCATGTTCATGCTTGCATTTGGAGACTTCTCGTTAATAGACTTGATACCTTTTGACTAATATCACAGCTTTTTGGATCATTTTTTGGCTTTTTTTGACTCGTTTTTTGACTCTATTTGACTCTATTTGACTGAGATACAATGAACGCCCATCACTAACATAACAAAGCTCCGCCACGTGTGGATGTGTTCTGTCAGGAATGTGATCTGCTCAGCGATCAACAAAGGGCCCAAGCCTTGTTACTCATCACCAGGGGACGACCAATCGTCGTACAGAAGACAAAAGACTGCATTCCAGCTGTACTCTATATTATGCACAACACCGCATTTGTACCAAGTCGGCAGTCCTCGGTACCGCAAAATCTTGCAGCGCAGCGTCACACAGCCTGCAAGCACTCGTGTCTACCCGCTTCCCCGGTGTACGAAAGGGCTCAGTGTCTCGGTAGACAGACAGAAAGGCACAACAAAGGGGGCCGCTTTTGCCTTTTACCTTTTGTTTCACGATCCTCAAACGGCCGTCCTCTCTCTCGATGCGACTGGTGAGAGAACAGTCGACAGCAAAGGAGGTCGAGGTCGCCTACACGAGAAGCTGAAACACGCAGCGAGGGAGCACGCTTCCGCCTGTCAGAGGCACACAACGGAGAACACGGTGGAGAAATTGGAGAACCTGCTGCCTCTCGAAAAGTCGAAACGTCTTGCACTTTGAGACAGGAGAGGAGAGGCGGGGCCAACAGGCAGTGGCTGGACCTGAAAGAGAAGGTAGTTATTTTCACAGGCAATAAGGTACGAGGGGATGAAGGAAGAAGAGAAGAGCGAAGAGAGAAGAGAGGAGAGAAAAGAAGGTAGACCTCCCTGCGCACATCGTATGACAGTGCACGATTCACATACGAGGACAATGCTCTGTGGCCGTTGAGTATGTCTGTTTGTGATGTCTCAATTGGTGTCCCCCGAGTCGTTCTCTGAAGATCACAGCGCATCGCATCACATCCCGAGAGCACAGCCTCGCGATCTCTCCGTTCTCTCCGTCTTTTTGACTTGATTGCTCGCATCGATTCCTCAAAAAGGAAATGATGCGAGCAGGGAGGTTGAAGTCGGAGTCGAGGGCAGAGGTCAAAGAGACGAAGAAAAGAGAAAGGGAAAAGGGAAAAGGCCAAAGACCCGGGAGAGGACGTGCACGCTTCGGCTGCTGCGGCCGTCGATCACAGGGGATGTTGACCAGGAAGAAGGCAGTCGACAGTCTAAGGGTCTTGGTCTGGGTTCGGTATCACTCTTCGCTTTTCTCAGTGCCTCTCTACCGATATGATGCAAGTGCAGAGGTGCAGAATGCTGAAGGAAAGGGGCTCTGCTTCTGTTGCTGTCTGTGGTTGGACCGGTGGCATTTTGCGAACAGACAAGTGAACCTTCCCCCCGGTCTGCCCGCGAGGACAGGGGCACAACATCGTGTCGACCAGGTTTCGACGTTTTGCCTGTTCGGTTTTCATGACTAACGGCGAGGGCTTCTGTGCGCTGTGTGAAACGACGCTGCGTGTTTTGGTACATGTAGTCGAGTGTTTGGTGTTTGGCTACGCAGTGTTTGGGTTTTGTTGTTTTGCGGGTCGAAGAGCAAAAGACAGCAAGTCAATCACAGGACACGAAAAGGAACGACTTGTGATGCGATGTTGCGAATAAATTGTGAGTCCCTCTTTTTGTTTATTTTATTTTTTTTTAAAAAAAAAAATACAAATGAAAGTCCAAGAAGAATACTAACACAAAACGAATAAAATTATTAAGAGTCCCTGCCAACAAAGAAGCATAAACAATGCTCACGGTTTACGGTTTCACGCAAAGTGCTGGTTTTCTGACCACGTACAGTACAGCCGCTTCGGCTCGTATCGACTGGCGCCAACTTTCTGCCGTCGAGAAGCGCCGACCAACCAAGACCAGAGCATTGAGGACGGTGAGGGAGGGACTGTTGGAGACCTTGGAGTGAAGCGGATATGCAGCCGTGTGCCGTATGCCGCTGCTGAATTCTCCGACATGGAACACCAACGGAGGCAGGGAGGCAGGCAAGGCAAGCCTGGTCAAGCGATCAAGAGATCTCCATCGACAGAGCAACCTGCGATCGCCGAGTTTTCTTGGTTGTCTTGGGTCTTGGTGTCTTGTCCTGGTCTCGTCGATTTTCCCAGCGATTTCGTACTTTTCCGACTTCGCCTTCTTTCTCTTGCTTCTTGGCCGGCTCGGCTTTGATCGCGACAGGGATCGTGAATCCCTGACGGACTGCAGAATACCAGAAACAAAGCGGCAGGGATGGTGGTGTGACGTGTGTGAGGTCGGAGTGTGAGAGAGCTACGAAGTGTGTGATTGAAGTGTGGGGTCAGCGTTGCAGTGGCAGCGTTACAGGGTTACCGTGTTGCCGCATTACAGCGTTCTGGAGCGTCCAAACGGCAGTCTGAGTGTCAGTGTCCCAACGAACTTGTTGTCCAGAGATGCATCAAAATCGAATCGACACAGCCTCTCGCATCTCTTTCTCTTTTCGTTTTCACAACTTGATATTCAAATCATTTTGCATGCGGTTGTTCTCCCGCCTCATTGTTTCGTTAGTCGCCCGGCCGCTTTCCGTCGTTGGCCTCGTTTCTTGTCGTTTTGTTGTCTTTTCCCTTTTCTCTTCTTGCCCCTTGTTTCACATCGTTTTGCCGCACGCAACGACGCAAAAAGAAGCTCAGGCCGCATACAAGGCCCAGCGACCCGGACAACCACAAACCACAGGCCGCACGCCACAGACAAAACAGAACCAGCAGAAAGAAAAGGAGTCACTCAGTCGCCCAGTCGCCCAGTCGCACAGTTGCACAGCTGCAAACAAGAGTCGCAGCCGGCAGTGGGGAGTGAACCACAGAAAACCAGAGACAGCCCAGGGAGAACCAGACACAGAACCCATCACGAAGATGTCCCAGATCTCCCACACTTTCCACACTTGCAATTCCACACTTTCCACACCAGATCCCTGCTCAGATCCAGTGAATCCTGGGCGATCCTGGCACGGCTTGGCAGCCTCACATCTCTGCATGGAACTTGTAAAAGAAAAATAAAATAAAAAAGCAGGCGGCTCAACGACAAGGAAAGAGGACAAGAAAGTCAAGCTCTGTCAAGCTTTGTGTGTCACTTTAGCGTCTTGGTTTCTGAGTAGTCCATATTCGATATTCGATATTCGATGCTCAATTCTCCACCTCCCCGACCCATGTTTTCCATTGTCCGTTGTGCATTGTCCAGGCCCTCCATGCTATGCTTCTCTCTCTTCACATCTCCTCTGCTTACTTGACGCTTCAGCTTTCCCTCACCCAACCCTCAAACGTCGCACCTCTGGCGATGCTCAGCCACTCCGTCTGCATCTGTGATCTACTGTGCTTCTGTGCTTGTTTCTTTTCTTTCTTTTCTTCGTCTCCCTCCACACAGGGTTCGCCCCACAACTACCGAACCTCTCACATCGCTCGTAGACCATGTGGATAGACCGACAACCCTGCGCTGCTCTCCTTGCCCTGCCTTCCTTGCCGGCCATCTCCTCGCTTTGTGGTCTGGCCTCGTTTTGCCACACCTGTTTCCAAACATCCCCTATTCTGTTTACCTTTCCCGCATCAACATTGTCTTGGCGTCACGATGCTGTCTCGCATCATGTCCAGCCTTCTTCCTTCTCTGTCTCTGGAGTCGGAGCCAATGGCCGCTCTCGTAGTCGACGGCCGGCACGCCCATGCCTGTTTCAACGCGGTGGACCAAGTGGTCTGGCGTTGAGGCGAGATGCACAAGCCGATCGAGCGTCGACAGTCACCAGTCAAGCTTGTACATGTTCTCTAGAGGCAGCGGACTTCGCATACGACCCGAGTTAAGCTTGTCCAGCTCAAGCATTGCCATGTCGTCGACATTGACGCAAAAAAGTATATAACACCCCGTCGTCTCCCTCTCAATTCCATTCTTTTCCTTTCCTCTCATCATCAACAAACAATCTTCCAGCCCATCTCATCTTCTCTTTTCTCTCTTCTCTCTTCTTCTTTTCTTATTCTTCAATTCCATTCTTCAGCCGATTGATTCGCGCTCTTCTGTAATCTACTACTCTTGACATTATACGATTGATTCGTCTTCTTTTTTCACTTTTCTTACTTCACTTTTATTTTCTTCACTTTTATATACCCATTCCACCACTTTTATATACCCCACCCACACCTCAAATCAAAATGTTCTCCAAGGTCTTCATCATCGCCCTGGCCTCGTCGCCCCTTGTTGCCGCCCACGGCAAGATCGCCGCCATCCAGGGCGACGCTGGCGGCAACACCACCGGCATCGGTATCCAGGGCGGCGTCGTCCCGGGCGCCGGCCGCAATTCAAAGGTAGGTGGACACTTTTCTCTCTCTTCTTACTTTTCACACTCTTTTTCATTTTTTCATTTTTTTCATTTTTTCTGTTTTTTTTTTTTTTTTTTTTTTTTTTTCTGTCTAACACCCACAGACCGAGGTCGACACCACCGTCTTCAACTCCATCAAGGCCCAGTCTAACGGCCTCGGCAAGACCACCGGCCAGGGCAAGAACACCATCGACATGGTCGCCGCCGCCCAGGAGCTCAGCGGCGGCGGCGCCCTGCCCCAGGTGTCGTCCACCAACGGCTCGCTCTCGGGCGTCTTCCACGTCGTGACCACCGACGGCGCCGGCCCCGTCAAGGCCGTCCTCGACACCACCGGCACCGGCCAGTTTGCCGACGGCACCCTGATGGAGGTCTCGACCCAGGTCCCCGGCACCGGGGGCAACATCTCGCCCAGCGGCAAGTCCATCCTGCGCCGCGCCCTCGAGGCCACCGGCATCATTGCCAAGCGCGCCGCCAACGTCAACAAGGACTTCCCCGTCGCCGTCGCCGTGCCCGCCGGCACCACCTGCACCGGCACCGTCAATGGCCAGTCCAACGTCTGCCTGGCCAAGATTGCCAACTCGAACCCGGCCGGCCCCTTTGGCGGCGTCGTTGCCTTCCAGATCGCCGGCGACGGCACCGCCACGGCCGTCGGCACGGGCGCCACTGCTGCTGCCGCCAGCGGTTCGGCCACGGCGGCCACTGCAGTCTCGGCCAAGGCCAACGGCAAGAAGTCGAGCCGTGCCATGCGCTTCACTGCTTAAGCGGGTCCGAGATCGTGAGATAGTGCTCACTGACCACGTGGCTGTCGACAGCCACGCCTGACAGCCTTCCTGGCTTGCCAGGTCCTGTATATATTAGTGATGACATGAGAAGAGAAAGAGATGACACGAGAAGAGAAAGAGAAGAAAGAAGGGGAACGAAGAAGAGTACATGGAAATAACAAGGAAAAGGTAACAGAAAGGAAAGAAGGAGAAGAGAAGAAGTGAGAGGGGCATCTTGTACATATTCAACAGAAGAGGCTGTGCCTTTTCACGACAACAAGAGAAGAGTAAATAATCAATGGGCCAATGGCTGTGAATGTGAATGTGAACGTGACACAAGTGACAATCAATCAACAAGTATCGAAAACATACAAGAACCGGAATGCATCATTGAAACGTGTCTATCCTGTAAATAAACTGTATGTCGCGTATCGTATATCGTATATCGTATGCCGTATACCATCGCACATCGCACACGCACCCACAACTACTCAACATTGTACAGCGCCTGCACGACCGCCCACGCCCACTCGGCCGCCCGGTCCACGCCCCGCAGGTCCCGCATCCACGCAATGCACAGCGCCGTCGTCGCCCGCGCCTGCCGCGCAAACCGCTCGCCGCCGCAGAGCGTGGCCGTAATGCGCTGCAGGATGGGCAGCTGCTGTGCGAGTCTCAGTATCAACAACACGCCCAGCAAGTTTTGGGTGTAAAAAAACAGACAGGGCACCAGCCGCTTGTGCGCACACGTCGGCGACATGGCCACCGGCCACGACAGACACGCCTGCAGACAGGCGGCCGCGCCGGCGGCGTCGTCGTGCGAGAGCTGTGCCGGGTGGTGCATCGCCTTGTACAGACAGGGCTTGTGCACCAGGCACTTTGTGTAGTAGAACCGGGACCGCAACAGGGCCACTTGCAAATCGAGGGCAAACGGGTACGCAACGGGCGTGGCGTCGAGGTCCGCCGAGAACATTGTGGCTGCGGGAGGTGCCGATGTCGCCGAAGACGGAATCGAGACGGAGGCGGAGGCTGAGGCAGAAACAGAAGCAGAAACAGAAGCAGATGTACTTGACGTTCTTGATGATGTGGTGGTGGCCGACGGCGCCGCCATGTCTTCATCCGGTGGGTCGTTGTCGACATCGGCCGAGGCGTCGGCATTCGGAAAATCGGCCGGTCGCAGCTCCTGCCAGCGGAGGTGTGGCGGCAGCATCCCGCGCCAGTCTTCGAGCTGGAGCGCCATTTGTGAAATCGTGGCTGGGAACGAAATGGAGCCGGTTGTCGCTGGGCCGGCTGCGGGCATTTGCATCGATATTTGCGTCTGCATCTGTGGCTTTGATGCCCCCGTTCTGTCAGACCCCAAGCTGAGCGTGTTGTGGAAGGCCATGCACAGCCGCTGCAGAACGATCTGCGAGGCAAAGTGTTCTTGGAAATGCGAGGCCTGGTTGGCGAGGTAGTCGTCTTGGGAGTAGGGTCCGCTGAACGAGGGAAGGCCGACCAGATCCTCGAAGCGGTCGAGGCCGGTCAGAGGAAGACCGAGCTCGATGTTGAAGTGTCTGTGTGCGTTAGACAAAAGGACAAAAAGGACACAAAAGAAATAAATCAGGATTGAAGAGTGCATACGTCTCGATGATCAGGCAGTGCCAAAAGATCTGCCGGATTAGATCGCCTCGTGGGGATGATAGCTCGGACGGTTTGCTGGTAATGAGTGCTTGACACGACAGCGAGGCCGTGGTTGTATATCGCCAGTAGTCCTAAACAGTTAGAGTTGCATGTGAAAAAAAAAAAGAAAAAAAAAGAAAAAAAAGGATCGACTGAACTCACGATATGTCGAAAACATGTTGACGAGTAGATGCTGGGATGGGAAAATCAACGTTAGCAGAAACCCTACCAAAGCCTCCAAAAATGGAACTCACCCTGCCAATGCGTGGATCTGCATATTCTCGAGACTGCAGTCGCCCAATACAAATCCCATCCGTCGCCGTGCTTCGTTAAACAGGACCAGGCCGGGTGGATGCCGTACAGTACCGCCCTTGACCCCGCCCGTGGCTCCCAGAACAGGTGCCCCTTGCACGCCGGCAATGGCCACGTCGCCAAGAGCCGCCACCAGAAGCACGAGGGCCGTGCTCGGGTTGCTGTCGTTGCCGGCACTGCCCTTGTCTGTCGGGTTGGCCGGCGAGTCGACTTCGAGGGCGGCCGGCAGGGTGACGCCCAAAAACGTCTGGCGGTCGACAATGGGTGCAATGTAGTTGAACGAGTCAAAGTAGGCCGTGCTCAGGCGGTAGAGCGTGTCCCACGACAAGAGTGGGGGCCCACTGAGCGACGTGCCGAGACTTGAGCCGAGGGACGCTCCGAGAGGCAGAGTCATGGAGCTCGAGAGGGAGGCGGGCGTTGCGGGATAAAAGTTGGGCGCGACGGGCGGAGTACCCATCCCGGGAACGCTCATGCCGACGCCAACACCAACACCGCCCATGCCTGCAACGCCCGACATGCCGAGACCGACGCTGCTGATGACAGACTCGTCGCTCGGCAGTCGATGCTGTGGGTGGTGCAGGCCCAAAATGACGGAGAGGGCGTCGTGTTCCGACGCGAGTGTCGGGACGTGGACCTGGTGGATGGCCAGACGGGGGGCGAGCGGTGCCAGCATTTGTTGGACCACGGGCCAGCTGAGCATCTGGTGGGCGGCGGGCGAGTAGCGATACGTGGGGTCGTTTGTCGACGCAGCCGATGTCGACGGTGGTCCTCCCGGCAGTCCTCCTGGCAGTCCTCCTGGCAGTCCTCCTGGTAGTCCTCCTGGTAGTCCTCCTGACGGTCCTCCCGTCAGTCCATCCGGAAACAGAGCGCCCCGTCCGCCCAACACGTCAATCTTGCCCTCGAGCGTCTTCAGGCGGTCCAGGATCTCGCCCAAGGTCTTGTCCTTTTTCGTGGGCTGGGGCTCGCGGTAGTGGCAGGCCAGCTTGAATTTCTGGCAGGTGCCGCACTTGGGGCGCTGCTCGTCGCATTTTTGCTTGCGGCTGCGGCAGGTGTCGCAGGCCTGGGCAGCGATGGCGCCGCGTTCTTTTCGCTGGCCGGAGGCGGAGCCGGCGGCTGTCGAACCGGCTGTCGACCCAGCCGTCGACGACGGCGTTGCAAAGTCGGCATGGGTCGGCGTTGGCGTGGGTGTGGGTGTCGACGCCGTCGTCACGGTGGTCCCCGGGATGCCAAACGGCGGAGGCAGTGGCACAGCGGTCCCCCCGGTCGACCCCGTCGAGCTGTGTGATAACTGTTGCTGATGGTGGCTCTGGCGGTGACGGCCAGCGCCGCCGGAGTTCATGGTTGGCGGCAGGAAGAAGACGACAGAAGAGTGCGTGACGGCAAGGCCCAGGTGCCTTCACAAGTCGAGGACGTAAAGCAAAAGGAAGGATTTGCGGCTGCCATAAAAAGGCATGCTCTCGGGTAGACCAAGACGGTGTGGAATATCACAATGTATCGGTTTCTCAGAGAATGTCCGGGTGCCGGATAGGAGATGCCGGATACCGGACGTCGGAAGGTCGGATATCAAACAGTCTTGCAGTCCTGTAGTATGGGAGTCTAGCTTGCAGGTCTGGATTGTTCTTCACAAGGTATCGTGTGATGTACTTTTCAGATGTATCTTTTGGAAATAGAAAGGGGCAAGTCTGGATGAAGATTTGCCTGACTCGACTGGACTCTCAGAAAAGAAAGAGCGAATAAGATCAAAAGACAAAAGAGGGAAAGAGACCAGTACAGGTAGACAGGGCAGGCAAGTCCCAAGACCGGGAAGGAACAAACGAACGGCGAATGAAAACACGGGGGCAGGAGCAATGTGAAGTAACAAAAAGAAACGGCAGGAGCAACAGAGCGTCATAGGTGCGGGGCGCCATAGAGACAAAAAGGCAAGAGGTACGTCGTAGGTCGACAGACACGACCCAAAACAGAAGGGACTCTCCGTCATAGGCCACGGGCCATGGGCCAAAAAGGTTAAAATGGGCGGCGCCGTTGAATTGGCTCAGAGAAGCATCGAGAAGGACCATGAAAAAGAAGCGAAAAGAAAGCTTGCAGACAGCTGGCACGAGTGGCTTGGGCTGACAGTGGAGATGAAGGAGGAGGGGAGAGACGAGAATGGAGACCAGAAATAAGAAGGAACGAGCGGCATTTTGGCAAGAACGGTCTGGCCATTCTTTCCAGTATTGGACGGCTTGTCTCGTTTGTCTTGTTTGTCTTGTCCGCCTGGTTTTGCTACATTTCATTCTCCTAATACGGGGAAGAGGCAAGGCCAGACCGGTCGCATTCGCACCTTCCTCGCGATACAATTATGCAACATGTCGCCATGAACGGGCTGCTGCGTAGCACAATATGAGGAGAAGAAGTGGTCAATTACTCCATAGTTACAGCAAGAGCGATCAAGGCCTCGCTTGCAAGGTAATAAGGGGAGAGGGAGAGAAAGAAGAAAGTCTGAGGCAGTCGAGGCAGTTGGGGCAGTCACTCCAAAAGGAAGGAAGTGGTAGTGGTGGCCGTTGTCGTCGGTCCCCACTTTCCATGCCCTCCCAAAAATGCCCACCTACGTCATGGGATGAAATTAAAACAGGGGGGTGCTCAACAACAAACATGACACAGACTCGCAGACTCGCAGACTCGCATGCACACAGGCACACGACGGCCGCAAACGCAATACACTGTATGCCAGCTAGACCAGCTCGTTTGACAACACCAGCTAACAGCTAGCTTTCCACAAAGAAACAAGCGGGGCCGCCGGGAAAGGGGAGGAAAGACGTCAAGGAAAGAGGCTCGAGAGGGACACAAGAAAGGGGTGAATCTGTGATGTCTGTCCATAAAAGGAAGGGGCGCTCTCGCTACTGGATGAACTACAGAACGGGCAAGAACCTATCCCGCCTATGTAGCATCATGGAATCCCAGCCTGCATTCCACATCCCACAAACATTCCGCATACTCTGTCAGATAATACATCTCAACGAAACCTGCATCCTATGTCCCGGAACGGCGCGTCTCCAACAGCCTCCAAATCTCCAACTCTCCAACATCCAATATCCAGTATCCAACAAACGGCGGATGGCGGATGGCGTGCATACGCCTGTATGGCTAATTACAAGTTGACGAAGAAAACAAACGAGAGAAACGACGAAAAAAGAAAAAAGTTGGCAACCGGGCGTGCATTTTTAAATTGCAGTGGTAGCTCGACGCCCTCAGCCTCAGAACTGCCCTCACCCCTCACGTCCTGCATACTGGAAGCTGGAGAGTGGATACAAGAATAATCCATCGTCTGCCTCAGTGACGAGCCAGTGACGACAGATTTCTGGCACCGTTGGCACGAAGGAATGCGCCGAACGCGCCGTCTCGCTTCTCGCTTTGTCCACTGACAACTGGACGTCCAGACGAACAGGGATAGCTTCGATCCCGCCGTGCAGGCCTAGAGCGCAGGCATCGGGGGACGGTGTGGGGCAGACAAAAGGAAGCACGCGAGCGCAGACTGGCCGGTTGATGTTGAGAAGAGGTTCAGAGGCTGCGAGAGCCAGAGGCTGCGAGAGCCGCTGCAGGATGCAACAATATGGAGATTCTGTTTTTCTTGTTTTCTCTTTCTGAAAAAGAAAATGCAAATCCTCAGACTTCAACTCGAAACAATCAGTGGCGGGGTAGCAGGTAGCAGGGCAGGGGAGCGAAAGTGATGGTAAAATAAAACCAAAACAACTCGCGAGCTAGGTCAAACGAGACGGATCGCCACAAGCCAAAAGCTTGGAAAAAGCTGGCCAGCCCAATGGTCGTTGGCGAACCGTTGCGTCTGTCTCCAGTGAGCTCGTTTCTTGGTGAGGAAGTTTAAAAAAGTGGAGCCTCGACGTCAGTGATGGCAGCTTGCACAAGAGCGACCCAAAAGAAGCTGGGAAGCTGGCTGTAAGCTGGCAGAAAGCTGGCGTATGCATTGGCTGCTGTGATTGGTTGGAAGGAGAAATGAACGCCCTGTTTCTTAGGCACCAACACTAATCCGTACACCCGCTGTATCTGTTGTATGATCACCAACCACAGGAGCACTTGCCCTCACAAAACGAGCCAGTCAAACAAGCCAGTCAAACAAGCCGGGTCAAAAAGCGCACCATTCGACACCATTGACACCAAGTTATCAATGGCGCCGGGGGACCATCCAATGGCATGTTATAAAAACACGAGCCGGTCTGAATGGGTTGTTAGCCACAGCGACGACAATCGAGCTCAAAGCTTCGCCAACTCACAATTCAAGTGCACACCATGAGATATTCAGAGTGGAAAGGCATAAATTCGTAAACTATAAAATGTAGTAGTAACGGCGAAAGACGAAAGCAAAAGGCGGCATGAAAAACTGAAATACAAGCAGGGTGTTTTTTGCTTGGTTGCGGTGGCCCAGCGGCCGGTAACAGTCTTTTTCTCTTCTCGTGGCCCTTGCCCTTGTCTCGACTTGCCTTGTTCTCGTTCTTGTTGATGGTACCAGACCATGGACACAAGATGACAAACAAAAGACAACAGACAAGGCAACAAGTCAAATAAAAAAAAGCAACAAAAAGCAGTCGCAGGCTATCGCTGGCAGGAAAACGGCAGACGCTTGAGAGGAGAGAAAGGAGAAGAAAGGGAAAGAAAAGGGAAACGAAGTCAAAGTCATGGAGATGGGAATGGGATGGGAATGGGCAGGGCAGTTTGGGGACGGAGAGAGAAGGATATGGCATCAGACACACAACAGGGAATAGTCAACAAATTGATATAAGGAAAGTAGAGTATAAAGGAAACGAAAAAGAAAGAAACCCAAAAAGAACAGACTCGATTCTTTTTTCCCAGTTTGTCCCACCGATATAAAACCCACAACGCACCAAATATTTGTTCGAGCTCTGCAGCTCTTTCCAGTAATCCTATAAGAAAAACACAACGCGAGACGACGCAAAAGGGACGACGACGAAAACAGAAACAGTAACAAAAATCCGGGATGTTGTTTTGTGTTGTTTGATGAGTTGTTTGACGAGTTGTGTTGATGTTGTTTGTGCCGATATGTTTGTGTTTTTCTGTTTTATCTTTCCGTTGAATCCACCAACCCAGTCGGTCCCTGCCATTCCCAAATATCCTATGACACAAAGACGAAGAAAACACGAAAGACACAAAAATAGACATAAAGCATAAGAATAAAAAATAAAAGTAAACAGACGAGGCACGGCTGCGAACCGTTGGCCTCGTCGATGAGAATGTAAACATCTCCAAGTGAAACAATCTTGTTCGGGTGCTCCAGAAGACAAAAGACAAAAAGGTCAGAAAACAGAAAAGTGTATAAAATAAGCTGAAGAAATGAAATATGACAATAATGGAAGATGCGTAAAGACGTGCAAAATACAAACACTTATACTAAAAGGTGTGCAAGGTGAAGTCGACAAGAGTGCATGTGCTGTAGCTGTGGGTTGTCATTATTGGCCGAAGAGAGTCCAGCTTGGCAGGTACCGCTCTTTGTCGAAGAGAGAAGATGTTCGTAACGTCGTAACGCCGGGTATAAAAAACGCCGGAAACAAGAGAAAGCAAGACGAAATGGAAAACAAGATCGAGACAGCTCTGGCTCTGGCTCTGGCCTCAGGGCTGACAGACTAGCTGTCCTCGCCCTCGGGCTTGTCGGCCGTCGGCGCCGCCTTGATCTTTTTCGCATTCGCTGCCGACACCGCCTCCGACTTGCGCTTCTTGCTCGGCGCCGGTGCAGCCGCTGCCTCGGCCGCTGCTGCGGCTGCGTCGTTTTCCTTGTCCTCCTCCGTCTTGCCGCGCTCCATCTCAGCCACCTCGTCGGCCGTCAAGAAGCGGCCGCCGGGTCCGCGTGGCCGGCGCATGGCATGGTTGTGACGGGACTCGTGGAGGTAAGGCTTCCGCCCCTTGCTTGTGAGCCGCAGAGCCTCCTCGAGCCTCTGGCGTGCGACACGGCGCTTCAGGATGCGGTGGAACTGCTTGGCGTTGACGTAGAGCGGCGACTCTTCGGCGGGCGCAGGTGCGAGCTCGGGCGACGGCGGCGCGTGCATCTGGGCGGCCTGGGGCGCGGCGACGCCGCCGCGGTGCTGCTGGGCAGCCTGGGCCTGCGCTGCGGCGTTGTTCATGATGGCTTGCGCGTTAGGCAGGCCGGGACTAGTGACGTTGCTCATGCGGCGGCCCTGGGCGCCGGCCATGTTGTTAAGAGGCGGTGACCGCGGGTTCCGGCCGTCTTTCTTGCTCATGCGCGGAGACGTCTGCTGGAGACCGGGCTCGTTGGCGATGCCGTAAGGGTAATTGGAGCCCGAGGCAGCGGCCGTTGCTGCCATAGCGGCGGCCTGGACGTAATGCATGCCCGGCTGGGCGATACCGTACTGTTGCTGATACATGGCGTTGGGGTCTTGGTCGTGCTGCTGGGGAGACTGAGGAGGGAGGTTCTGAGGGTTTCCGTTATTCGCCTGCTGATATTGGCCGTACTCCATGCTCTGATGAAGCAGTGGGGGAAAGGGGGATTCAAAAAGTCGAACAGACGGGTCGAGGTCCTAGCGACGAGGCTGGTCGGCGGCAGAAAAAAAAAGGTTATATGCGGAAAAGCGAGGTTGCAAAAGGCGCAGATGCAGCAAATGAATGCAGCAAAGAGGGCTCAGGTCGTGAGAGGCTCAAGGTCGAATCGAGTCGGAAGATGTGAGACTGGAGACTTAAGACTGGTCCAGACACTGGTTGGGCTCGCGTTTTGGAGAAAGAAGAAAAGGGTGGGATGCGCACACCCTTATCTATTGGGCAGGCGGCGATGTGCTGGCAAAGTTGTTCTGGGGCAGGATGGAGATGCACAATTGATCGCGCCACGGCATATGCAAAAGACTGCAACCGATGAGTGCGTATGTATATTGAAGTGCGTGTAGTCGAGAATACACACGATTCTTGTTCGAAAGACGTCGCGTAGCTTTGTAGCTTTCTTTGTTTTTTTGCTGGAGAACCTGGGGAGGTTGGTGGTTGGCTGGCGATGTATTGCGGGTTCGTGGGATTTTGTCGCGCGCACCTTTGTTTCGAGATTCTTTAAAAAGAGGGAGACTCTAAAAAGTGGGAAACGATCTGCCCAACCACAACGGTTAGTTTTTACTGCTATTTTGTGGCTCTGTGGTGCCCGTGGTGCTGTTGTGTTTGCGGTAATTTAGGTAGCAAAGACAATAGAAAGAGACAAAGTGCAAAAGAGTGAGAGCTGGGCTCTAGGGAAGGGTAATGGTGTGACTGGAATCGGTGGCTTGGGAATTGGGTGACCTTGGGAGCTGGGGTGACTTGGGCAGTTGTGGCAAGACAAGAGGGAGGGGTGGGTACTATGTTCGCGCCCTGGGGGCCAGCAAGCTCATTGATGCGCTGGCATGCATGACGGAATATGCACGAGCCAAGCCCGCCCTCGTGCCAACCAACGCAGCAGCGCTTCCGTAGCCAGCAGGATGAGAAGGTAGGAAAAGGCAGTGAACGAGGGAAAGGTGGCGGCGCAGGTTAGGAAATTAGGAAAGTGAGGCGAGGCTTGGGATGGTGGAAATGATAGAGGAAGCTCCCAAAGATACGAGGAAAGGAGACTCGAGCGAAGCGAGGACAGAAGGACAGAAGAGACGGGAAGGGAGATGCCAAAAGACGGCAAGGGTCAGGAAGGGTCAGGAAAGGGCAAGGGAATAGCACCAAAGACCAGAAACACCAGCCCCAAGGGACGGGACTCAGGTATGCGCCAGGAATGTGGGAATGCACCAGGCTGAGGGTAACGGTGGTCGGGCCACGAGATAAACCGAAAAAAGACAAAAGACGAGACAAAAGGCGAGGCCAAAAAAGACAATGCGGTTGGAGAGTTGCAGCAGCGCTTGGGTTGGCCCTTGGGTGTAGGTGAGATTGAGCGTGAGCCAAGGCAAGGCAGCAACTGCAAGTAGTTTGCTTTGGAGTGTACTTTGCGCCTTGTTCTGACCTGCTGTTGTGCTGCTGTATTGTTGCACTTTCGTAAGGTTGTCTTCCGTGTTCCGTTTTTGGCTTTTCGTGTCTGTTGGCTTTTGTCTGTTGTCTTTTTGTCTGTTGCTTTTGTCCTTCGTCTCGTCTGTTCCCTGTCCGCAACAAGGCGGGGTTCAGTGTTCGAAGCGCGTCTCTGAGGCTGGCCTTGAAGACTGAGGACTGGGGATTTGGGGCTAAGCAGCCTGTTGTCTGTTGTCTGGAATCTGGAGTCTGTAGCAGGTTTTCACCAGCCAATGAATAGCTGGCAGCAGCCCACTTTCCAGAGGCGCGTGAGGGCCCAACGAGAAAAAGAGAAATACGTAGCGGATATCAGGAATACAAGGCAAACTCATTGGCGGCAACGGCCAACGGTCAGGGGAAAGGCCAGGTGAAACTTGACAGGAACGAGAAAAAAGAGAAAAAAAGGTTAAGGACCCGTCGCGTGGTGAGGCCCGGGGAAGAAGGGAAGAGAGGCGAAAGGCCAAAAGGTGCAAGGCCAAAGAAAGCGCGCAACGGACCGTGGAAAAGGAATGGGTGTGGTGCAGGCGAGTGGGAGTGGTGTGAACGCGATGGACATGACAGGGCCGGGGAGTTGACGAATAAACAGAATGCAGAATGCACAGAATGCGCAATGCGCGCTGGGTGCGATGGAATCGCGACAAAAGAAAGAATAGAAAACTTACGTCGAGTGTAATGCTGTCGCAGACGAGGGGTCGAGAGAATGACGGATAACGGATAATGGACAATGGATAATTGGATAGCAAATAGTAGATGCTAATGCTGGATGAATCGTCGGTCTATCGGGAGATGCAAATGTCAGTCACAGTCAGAAAGTCGAAAGATGCGCTCAAAGGAGTGTCGAGGTCGGCAGAGCGTGTGAAGATGGAGGAAGAAAGAAAGGATCGAGAAATAAAAAGTAAAGACAAAAAAGAGACAAAGAGACAAAAGATATGCGCCGAGCTTCCAAAGCCGGGCAGTTCCGCAATTGGAATATAGAGCGAAGGAGAGGAGGAAAGGAAAGGAACGGGGGAAAGAACAGCACGGAGTAGTGGTCGCACCAGTTCGAGATAACAAGGCGCAACACAACCGCTGTGAGCGTCTTCGGCATATGTCGCGACTGCTCGACTGTTCGACTCCCTCTTCCTGCTTCCTTCTGGGCTGCGCTTGCTCCTCAAATGGGACAAACGGAAAAATGAAGGGGGAAACAAAGGGGAGAACGAGAGACAAGGGACAGGGGCAGAGGAGGACAAGGAAAGGGGCATACACACACTGTTCGAGGCGAGAGATAAAATGGGCGTCCAGATTGGTGAGATGAGAGGTGGATGGCGGCGATGTGGTCGGCGCAGGTTCTGATTTGACGAGAATGTGAATCCGAACGTGCTGACAAGTTCTGAGAAATGCTGTGCCCGGACGGTCCGCAGGCGACGACAATCACGGGGTAGATGGGCGTGGAGATGAGGAAAGGCGAGAAAGGAGAAAGCTTGAGAGAGTGTGAGTGTGAGTATGCGATCGATGCGATGCAGAAAAGCCAATGAGGAGCGAGAAGCGGCTTGAGAACGAGGCTCTGGACGATGATAGGGTGTCGCGAGCAAATTGGGCAAATGAGCAAATGAGAAAGCGAAGAGGGAATCTGGGAAGAGAAGAGAGTTGCGGGCGGCTGGCTCTTGGATACTTGGAGGCGTTTGGAGTTGGAGGTGGGAAAGTCGCGTGCTGATTTGCTGGCGCAAAAAAATAAAAGAGGGAAAAAACAAGAGCAAGGGGATGGGGAAGGATGGGGCGCTCGTGAAGAGAAGGAGAGTGGGAATGTGTGGTTTTCTAGATTTTTTGCGGGAGCTCACAGAAGCTGTGGAAGAGGGAAGGTGCGGGCAGGGGTGGTGGGCTGAAGAAAAAAGTGGGAAGGAGCGATGCGGAACAAAGAACGAGGAGATCGAAGGAAAGTGAAAGAGAGGAACGAGGAAGGTGCGCCTGTTGGTGCAGTGGTTGCATGAAACGTGTGCAAACCTAGCCGGGAGGCTGGGTGTGCAGGAAAGCTTGGGAAAGCTGGAGGTGCCGATGGCGGTGGTGTACAAGGAAGGAGCGAGGAAGCAAGGAAGTGCGCTTTCCTCAGTTGCAAGGAAGAGGGATCGTGCCTACCTTGTTGGACGTTTGACCGTTGAGCGCTGTGTCGCTCTTTCCTGTTTCTTGGGAAATAAAGCAAAGTGGTGACGAGGCCTATTCGGAGCACTGCACGAGGAAGGAACGGTGTACAGAGAAAGACTCAGGCGTAAACTCAAGAGTCGGAGCACAAATGTCAGCCTGTGTGGGTGGCGGGTTGTGGCGGCGTACGATGATGCGTTTTTTGGGTTTTCGAGTGCTTGGATTTTTGGATGCGGCTGGAAATGCCAGTTGTGAGGGAGTTGCGTCAAGTGATGCGGTGTTTTTGGTTGTGCAGCTGTACGGTTGTGCAGTTATGCACGTTTTTCTCTTTCCTTTTTTTTACTTCTTTATTTTCTTTTTTGAAAACTCGCTCCTTCTCAACTGAAACGCGCCGTTGTCGAAAGCCTAAAGGCAAGAGCGTGATGGGTTACAGAGCACACGGTTTTCTATCAAAGTCAATATGAGTTCTCGATTCTGAATTCTGAACGTCAACATCATTCGTCATTCGTCATTCGTCCTCTTACACAGGGCTGCAAGGCGCCACTGGTCTGGTCTGGCCGCGCCCTCTGCCTTCCTCACGTTGTTTCGTCAAAGGTAAAAAAGAAGAGGGTCCGTCTGTTTTGCCGTCGTTTGCGACTCACCGCTGATTGGCAACTATTTTGCCTTTGGATTTGAAGCTTGTTGGTCCAAGCGAGCTCGGATGCTGGATGTGATTGGGCTGGATTTGGGGCCAGACGGAGCGTCTTTGAAACGGAATATGGAGCAAAGCCGAGCAATAGAATCGAGCAAAAAGAGCGAGGAGCAAATCGACTCAATCTTCCAAGTTGAAGCCGTCGTTTGTGTTTCTCATTCACCTGTTGACTCTGGTTCCTGGCCTGTGAGTGGACGGTTTTCTGGCGTTCGATAGGAAGGAGCAACAAGGCAGCAGAGGCAAGATGAAGATGACCGAAGATGATTGGAGAGGAGTTGAAGGGAAGAGGAGGGAAAGGAAAAAGAGAGGGGGGATTGGGGAACTCGATCAACGATGAAATGTGATTTGAGGAAAAGGACGGAACACTGTGGGTCCCGCGCGATTTTCGTCTTTGTGACTGGCTGAATCAGCCGGGAGTGGGGCTCCCGTAAAGACGAGAGGAGGGAAAGTGAAAGTCACAGTCGTGACTGCCGCGACGCGAGCACTGTATTCCATCGTCACAGTGGTCCTCAGGCACTTGCCGTGTTTTGGTGCAGAACGGCGCTGCAAAGGCACAACCGAGGAAAGTGGCGCGGTGGCTGGGCAAGAGCGACAGGGGTGCCTAAAAGAAGACTGTTCCTTGTCTTGTGCCTTGTGCCTGTGCCCGTTGTTCGTGTTAGCGCCTTACCGGAAAGGGCATCGCCTGCCCGAACCTTCAGCGGACTGTCTTCACTGGCGGACCTCTGCAGGCCGCTGTAGACCGCTGTAGACCGCTGGGGTTCGGCCTGAAAAAAACCCTTTAGGCGTTAAAGAGACAGCTTTTAGGCAGAGACACGCGCCTATATCCCAGCTTACGTATTGCCCCGTGATCTTGGATCTTGGTCACGACCCAAAAAGCTCAAAAGAATCTCCGTAGAAAAAGAAACGAAAAACAGGGCTGAGCAGGAACATTGGCCCAGAAGCCTGTAACCGAGTCCGCTTGTTCGAGTTCTTTTTCGGGCTCTTTTCGAGTTATCTCTTTACGAGTATCCTCGTCCGTCCACAGCCCTCAGTCTGCAGCACTGGTGCCAGCAGGCGCGTTCTTTCTTCTTTCTCTTTTCTTTGCTGGCGGGGCCACCGAGTGGGGCGCGTGCAGCACTTGGCCGTTTTAATTTGCCCAGGTGATGAAATAGTGGGGCGCCTACGATGTACTATCACTGACAATTAACGCGTGGGGGGACTTTGGTGGCGCGCAATTTGGAGCGAAATGCAAAGAGAGAGCAGCAAAGAGCAAAAAGAGGAAGAAAGTTCTTGCTTCAGGTCCAGTCGTGTCGTGTCAACGTATTTACGAGCGGTGGGCGAGATTGGCTTTTGAAGAGAAACGTTGTAGCACCACTGTTGCTTTGGGTTTCGATGTCACGTGATGACGATGGTCGATCTCCCCAACCACCGTCAACCTCTTCTTTTCTTTATTGTATTTTTTGTCAACGCTCATCAAAGGCACAGATTGACTGGGAAGCCCTACCTCCTATGCAAGGGAGTTTTGTTCTTTACGATCGCGGCAGGGCTGCGCCGCCTTCAGCACGAAAAGAACAGACAGAAACACCGCCCAAGGCACATCGTCCCAAATGTCGGTGAGGCCGGCATGGGCTTTGCATGTACGACGATGGGGCGTCTACAGAGGCTGCCCGTGCAGGAGGCATACAGAGTACATGGAGTAAACATGGGAGGCATGCAAAGAACTGCAGCATTAAAAGCAAAAGGGATTGTCAGCGCGTAATCCTTGGGCGCCTGTTTGATACGGCCCTCTTCGTTTTATTTTCTTTTCTTTTTTCTTTTCTTTTTTTTTTGTTATCCTCCTCGTTTTTTGATGTCACGCTCAGTCAGATGTCCTTGTTTTCTGCCTCCCTTGACCTGCTCACCGCTTGACTGTCAAGCAAGTTCTGTCTCAGAGGTGATCAGAGAAAGCACAGGGCATTGACAAAAAAGAAAATATTGCACAGAGCACGTAGCAGACCGACCGCAATACGGAGTACAGGACAAAAAGGCTGGAAAGTAGGTGAGCTGGTGAGGACAGAGAACAGAGAAGAAACTTCGATACGTTTGCCCAGTCCACATCAAAGAGGCAGCCAGCTTTCATTTTGATATTCAACCTTGTCTCTTGCCACACCGTCTCGACCGTTTTCTTTTTTTTTTATTCTTTCCCCAGAAAAAGGATCGGCACAGGAGCACAGAAAGTGCCAGACTTCTAATATTAGAGACAGGCAAGGATACAGGATAAAGGATAACGGCGAAGGCCTAAAGGCTTGTACACGGTAGGCTTGTCGCCTGCCTGGGCTGCATACAATGTGTAGAAAGATATCCATAACGAAAGGACGAAAGGCTAAAGTGAGATGCCTCTTTAACAACATGTATGCGTTGGCAGGGCCTCCCCTCCTTTCTGGACTTGCCTCCTTCCCCATTTTGCCTCAACGAAGGTAATAAAGAGGAAACGAGCACAGGGCTCGACGGGGTACTAGCTCGGCTGGATGGCACAACCCTCCACAACATCCAGGATGCTCCAGACATAACGTCATCCCATTCAACAGAATATGCCGTGCACCTCGTGGCTGATGCTCCCTGCCCGTTCTCAATTTTCTATTTGCTCTCCATCGGACGATCGTACTTTTTGAGGACAAGAAAGATGAAATCAGGTATCTCAGAGTCCGGGGTATGACAAGGGTTTTTTCATTTTCTGTCCATACAAGGTGAATACTTTATCAGAAGTAATTTTATTCTCGCACAACATGACTGGTTCTGAAGGCCGCAGTTGCCTAAAATCGATTCTACAAACTGTGTGCTACAGCCAACCAGTTTCCAATGCTCGGACTGGTCAAAATTCGTGAGACTTGATGATATCTCATAGCATACGATGAGAATGCGCAAGTCGGTGGTCACAAGAGCAGTAAGCTACGGCTATGAGACGATCTGATACAGTGAAACTTGATGATTAGGGATAAGTAGAGTGAGTGTGTCTTGTGCAAACTATTATCCATCAGAAGGTATCGGCGTATGTGAAATATGCTCATCGAGCTTGTTGGTTAAGTGCATCGCGATGATGTTCCATCGTGTATGACGAGGAAAGATGGTAGATAGAAAACAAATGGAACGTAGCTTCTTCTCAGTTGCCCTAAATACAAGACATGGCCGCCTTCCTGTCGTCGTTGTTGTTTTTGTTTTTTATCTCTCTGTTTCTGATAGAGTGCCCATGAGACTCTTCCTCAAAGGTTCAAAAAGTCTTCACATTCTTGAACCATGAAACGAGCGCAGTCCGAGTCTCGGGTCACACAAAGACACATCTGATGCACACCGATCTCACTCATGACTTGATGGAAGCTGCAAGTGGGGTTTTCTTTGCGAAATAATAATTAATAATTATTATGGAGGCAAAACACAGTTTATTTATGAGAGCTCGACCGGCAATCATGTCCAAAACCAGCGCCGTTGGCGATGCTCTGCAGTTGGTGAACCTATCCTCCCGTCGCGCACACGTAGAAAAGAATGCTGTCTTTCAGGAAGAACATAGACCCGAGTATTCTTTCCTCTTACATTCTTTTTTATTGCACTTGAGATGGGAAATCCCAACCGTCCTTTCTATTCGACCGTCCGTCGTTCACGTGGCCCATCAAAACACAGTCTTGCCACGCCATTTGGAACAGCGCGGATGTGCGGAGATGAGTGTTCTTTGCATGAGATGAAAATCACAGGGTGACTGAAAATAGGGCAAACAACCCGATGTGGTCACATATTTTATTTGTGGCTTGTCGTGGAAAAAAGCTCAAATCATCACGTCGTGACCATTCATCATTGTCATCGTTTCTGACCACATTGTTCTCTCATGCTTGCCCAATTCATTTCACAGATTTACGTTGTATGTTGTATTTGCTCGCCAAAAAGTGAGTTTCTTGCATGATTGTGTAAACGAGTGTGTGATGTGATGAGATTGGACACTGTGGTGCTGAGTAAGGCCATTGTTTACTTTGCCACCCCTGACTGTTTGTTTACATCACCATCCACCATCAACCTATGAGAGTCAAGACAGGCCCTTTGTGACAAAATGACATAATAGATGCTGCCAGAGAGCTTTTCCCCTTTTTAACCTATGATGAAAGTGTCTTCCAATCGTGTAGATAGCTTTCAAGCCTAGACACCCCACATTTTCTTACGACTGGTGAACACCTTGATTTTCTTAACTGTGATTTTCTCTCTTCGGTAAACTTTCTTCATCCTACTTCTCGAATATCGGTTTAATTACCAAGGACTAATGTTGTCGGATGTTTTAGATGGCGGGATACTGGATTTGTTTGAAAAATGTTGTCTTGTTTCTATTTATTATTCTTTCTGTAATCCGAATCAGTTTGCATACATTTATTTGGATTTTTATTCAATTTTTTTTCTCCTTCTTTGTTTTCTTGCAATGAAAAATCACAGCAATTTGTGTTCATTATAATTTAAATAAAAATAAATAATCAGCACAGAGTGCCCAAATCTACAACAAGACAAACTACAAACAAACACGAGTACCACATGGAATAGACCACAGTGTATTTTGAACTCTTCGACATGATGACCGATGAAGCAAAGATGGGACCTGCAGAAGCAAAATGACTCGACATAAGTCAATGCGGATGAAGAGCATTGCCTCTGATTATTCTTTTCGTTTTCTGTCTAAGCTCCCTCTTCGTAAAGTGATAGAACGGAGAACACACCAGACAAGTCCAAACACTAATTGCAGATACGAACGACATGCAGTCGTTTTGCAGACAAACTCTTCTATCAAATTTTGATTGCAGGATCGCCAAGGGACATTGGCATGATTTCTTCTCTTCAATCTCGAGATTCTTACACGCGACATAACCGAAACCTCCAGAAAACTCGGACACGATTGTGATAGCATATCACTCACACTTGGGGTGCTGTATTCGAGGACCCCGCGTCTGTTGTTCTTGATGTAAATTTAGAACACGAACATGATAAATGTACGACGCAGATGTGATGAGTTTATTCACGTTGAATTCACCGAGATTCCCAACACCCCGCGATGAAGCCATTTTCAGAGAGGGTGCGGAAAGGGTGCGGGATCTAAAAAAAGACACGGGATCACGGAAGCAATATACTTTGCGGCCCTCGTCACTCTTCACGACACACCCTCGAGAGCCGGGAAAACGGGCAAGAACATCCACTGCACACCCCGTCCCAAGGCGTCGGTTATGTGTACACAGAATTGTGTGTGCTTGTGTGTGTGCCTGTGCCTGTACTTCTCGGCAAGGTGCAAGCGTTTCAGGTTCTTCTTTGGACGTCTTCGTCACGTCCGACATCCTTCTGTTGCCCCTTTTTCATTTTTCATCTTCACGTGAAACGAAACAAAATACAAAGAAACAAAGTTGGGGTAGTATCGCCAAATGTGATTGTGACTGATGGTCGAATGGTGGAGTCGCGAAATGATTGTGATGTTTTTTTTTTCATTTCTTTTCTTTTTCCAACTCTGATCCTAGTATCTTCTATTTTATCCCTCTTGATTTATTTTTATCAAGATGTTATTTTTGGAATTAATTGTTGTACTACATAACGTGTACAGAGTACGAATGGAGACGCTCCTTGATGCTCATATCCTGTCACGTCGGGAATGAAAATAAAACTACGGAGCACAAGCTGTGGCATGTCGTTGAGAATGTAAAGCCCAAAGTTGTTATCACATTTCGTCAAAAGAACTACCGCCAGTTCAGCATCTTTTTGTTGTTTAGATATAGTAGCTCTTTCAGCACTCTTACACTGACCAAATGACCCAGATACCATAAGAAAAGACAAGGCCCATGAACTTTGTATGGTTGAATATAAGGTTTTCCTTTAAGGTTTCCTTTTAAGGTTTTCCCTTCATACCTCAAACAGGATCCCCCCGAGAACATGAAACCCTTCTCTCGTGTAGAAACGTACGAAACTTGTGCAAAGTACGACATACTCCGTACATACAATACAACGTGAAATAAGGGAACATGGAGAATAAATTCTTCAATACTTTGCTAATCTCTCTCGCCCAATCCAGCCGTGGAAATAATTGACCGCAGAAGACAAGGAGAAACGACAAGGGCCCGAGCTACTCGGGACAGCTCCCTTCTGGGCTCTTCTTATATTGGCATCTTCTTTCCTCCGTGCAACCTTTGGAGACAGCAGAATAAAACTAAAAGAACAATAGACAATAAGGCATACATGTCGTAACAAAGACTTATTGCATAATTAATTATGTGCACCATATCCTCCGTTTTATTGTCCCCTTGCCTCTCACCAGACTAAGGCTGCACCTGTTCGCTGTACCGGCACTACTGCGCACTTGTACTTACCTCGACACGTCTATCCGTTTTCTGTACTAGCCCCCGCTGCCTCCTGCAGGAGACGCAGGTTTTTTGCGCACATGAGGGAGAATCTCGCCTGTGTGCAAGTGTGATGTGACGAGCTGTAGCCTGTAATACATGTAGGTGCTGGACGTCGAAGGAAAAGTGCCTTGATTGAAAGTACCTTTTTATTGTCGACAGGTGACGAGGTACATCCATCACTCGTCTCTTTCAGTACTCCTTACTAAATGCTCCTTTTCATCTCTTCCCTCTTCTTGTCTCCCTCCCCTGCAGTCCCCGGCGCTTAACTTTGACGATATGTGTTGTCGGCCATCCATCTTTGGGTCGTGTGGGGCCTCTCCTTTCCATTCCTTCTGGTTTCTGTCTGCACCTCATCACATTTTGGGCTGCCGTCCAATCACCGGCCGGCACTTAGACCAGACGGCCTGGCGCGCACCCCTGTCGCCTGCACCCAATCAGTGCCCTGAGCCGCCCCCTCTTTTTGTCTCTTTGGTCTCTTTTGTCTCTTGTCGTCTGCCGTCTCCCAATTCCACCCCAGCCGGCGCTTAATTCTTAATTCTGGATGAGAGACATGAAGAGCGCCTTGTCGTTGACTGTCATTTCGTCTTTCGTCGTCAACTGCCCTGGCCATGTCTTGTACCGCCTTTCGTTTTCGTTTGACTTTCTTCTTTCGTTCATGACAAGAGACGCCCCTTGAGCCCTTGCACTGCAATCACCGAAGAAGGGCCTCTCTAATTATCTCTCTTATTATCGGGGAACCGCGAAAACGAAGCAAAGTAAAATGGAAGTGGCGAAAAGAAGAATGCGAAACAGCGGACAATGAAATAACGTGTGGAGAGAGCTGGGAACAGGGGAGGCCATGTGGGAGTATGTCGTAGTCCTCATAATACATAATACCTTTTCACCACAGCACCAGGCACAGCTTCACCGCAATACGCAATGGCCTTTCCTACCCGCCCGAAAAAGACCTCTCTTTCTATTTTACAATTTTACTGTATGTATCCTCCAAGTACTTTGTTCGTCGGTAGTGCCGTTCCGGACACTCGAAGTGATGGCATGTACCGCTCAAGTGAAATAAAAAAGTGTGAAGGAAGTGTGATATCGACTGCAGTAGTCTCGTTGTCTGCCGTCTCAACGGATTACTGGACGAGGTCTGTTCACTCGTCACTCACCAAAAGGAAGGGGAAAAGGAACAATGGGAGTGATGAGAGCGACAGTGTGATGGGTGGTCTCTTGCAAATAACCTGCCCGTTGTGCATTCATTTTGTTCTTTTTGTTAGTTTTGTTCATTAAATGCTATGAAAAATAGAAAGATAAAAAGTATTACTCAATAAATCAGATCTTGCCTCCATAACAGTAAATAGTTCATGTCCTCGTTTGTGGTATCGTAGAAGTAGACAGTCGAAACGACTGCAAAACAAGAAAAAAAAACATGACAAAGGAAACGACGAGTAAAAAGACAGAGAGTGATAGAGTGGCTGGCTCGCCACAGCGGGACGAAAACAGTCCTGCAGTTTTCGAGAAGCGAGAGAACAAAGGAAAGGCAGTAAATAGTAAAAGAGACAAAGAAAAGAGAGAAACGAAAAGAGAAAAAGAAAAAGAGAAAAGGAAAGAGAAAAAGAAAAAGAAAACGCCGTGCCACCGTCCATTTTGATATCCATGTCCAAACACCGTACCCACGCCGCGAATGCATTATTTGTCAGTTGTCTGTCCTCACCAAACATCGCTACACCTCCTCGCAGTCAATCTTGCGCTTCTTGCCTTTGGGCGGCGCGTTCATCCGTGGCGGGTCCACGCGCGGGGTGTATGTCACTGTGCGCGTCACCACCTCGCGGATGTGCCGGATGCTTTTGGCGGCAGACGTCAGAGTCGACGAGGTGGAGGTGGTCGATGAAGTTGACGACGAGGCGACTGGGGCGACAGAACCAGTGCACTTGGCACAGTTGGATGACGGAGCGGGCGCTTGAGCTTGGACAGGCTTGGCCTGCACTGCCGCAGCCTTGGACGGCGACTTGAACTCGGCATACCTCTTGAGGGCCGACTCCCAGTCAAAGGGCGAGGTGATGCTTGCCGACTTGGCGCTAAAGGGCGACCGGATGGGCGAGGGAATGCTGGGGTTGGCGTTGTTGGCATTCGAAACGGCCGGCGAGACGGGGATCTTGAGGCTCGGGAACGTGGTGCGGCCAATGGGCGGGGCCGACGTCGGGATACTGCTGGCGGCAAACGAGTAGGCGCTGGCGGGGATGGCCGTGTCGATGCGTGCAATCTTGGGCGACTTGTGTGGGCGCGCACGCGAGGACTCTTTTTCTTTTGGCAGCTCCTTGTCGGTATCGTGCCTATCATGCCCGCACGTGCAGCAGTCGGTAGTGTTGCTCGACGCAGTGGACGGCCCGCTGTCGAGCGCGTCCTTGTCTTCGGTGTCGTTGCCCGAGGACTCGGTGTCCGAGTTGGAGGCGGATGCAGACCCTGTCGAAGCTAGTGATGTTGACGAGGCTGTGGCGGCGGCAGCAGCAGCGGCAGCAGACTTGGCGGCTGCGCTTTTTGACGATCCGAGATTGCTGGCAGAGATCTTGACGGGTCCGGATATCGAGGCGCGGTGGAGAATCCGTGGCCGGGTGGCAGAAGGATTGGAATTTGATGCTGCGGCGGACGCCGTGACAGGGCTGCTGGTGCATGGGCTGGTGGCGGTGGCTCCGGGACTGGCGAGCTTGAGAAAGTCCATGTAGGCGACGGGCGGCGACAGCGGCGTCTTCATCAGGCCCTCTTCGGTCTTGATGGCCACCATGGGCGAGTAGAGGCCGGCCGACAAGAGACCCGCCGAGTGGAGGCCTGCAGACGGAAGACCGGCGGACGGGAGACCAGCAGAAGGAAGTCCGGCAGAAGGGAGTCCGGCCGAGGGGAGTCCGGCCGAGGGAAGAGCGGCCGAGTCACGCCAGGAAGTCGAGATGGCCGAGTGCGGTGTGCGCACGGAGGCGGCGGACATGAGAGCCTCGGCGGGGAACGAGGCGGTGACTGGTGTCGACAGCACCAGGGTCGGCTTGCGGGAAGGCATGGTGGTGGTTGTGGTGGTGGTGGAGAGAAGGATAGAGACGAAGAGTGAGTGAGAGAGAGAGAGAGAGAAAAGCCAAGCAAATGACTTGTTCCGAGAAGATGGAGATGTTGACGTAGACGAGCAACGGAACAGAGTCAAGAGAGCAAGGCTGTTGAGGAGAAGAGAAGAAGGAAAAGAAGAAGGAAAAGAAGAATCAGAAGAGAAGAAAAAAGAGGAGAAGGGAAAGGGAGGGAAGAAACGGTTCCAGACCTTTGAGATGGGAAAGCCAGGTGTACATATAGTAATACACCGTCCACATATATGGGATGCTGGGGAGGGAGATGGTTGTAGGCGATCCAGGAATGGGGGAGAGAAGAACACAGAAACAGAAGCGGAAAACAGAAACCAAAAAACGGAAAACAGAAAACAGAAAATAGAACGAAACGCTCACACGGTCGGGCCAGGCGCCAGGAGGGCACACGGAGAATGGAGAATGGAGCATCGACCAGAGCGCGGGCATGGGGTGGGCGGCAAAGAGCACGGAAAGCACAGAAAGGGACAGGAGGTAAAGAGTGGGCGCCTGGAGGGGAGGGGGGAAGGCAGCCCAGAGGATGTGTCGTCAGAGATCGCAGAAAGTGTGAAAGTACTTTGGTGTGCCAGTGTGCCAGGACGTGCAGACGTGTCGACGTGCAGATGGCTTTGTGGGCAGGCAAGACAGACAAAGTCGATACTCGAGAGGTACGCCGTATATCGATGCTGAGTGGCAAGTCTGGGAGTGGTGGCCGGCGCCAGTCGAGGCGTGTGAACCAAAAGTCAGTTTTCGCTGTTGGGGCTAGCCATGCCTCTGAGCTCTGAATGGAGTATTACTGAGTACTTACACCCATCCCTATCACGTTTCCTGGCCCCACCCCTCCTCCCGCGGGCGCCAAAAAATGATGTGGGAGACGAAAAAGAAAAAAGAAAAGAAAACCCAAAGAAACGGGTCAGAGGGGGGTGATAGTGGTACTCTGTCGACCGCCTTAGCGGACCATGCGCGTTGATCTCGAGAGTTGAGCGCTGCCGTTGTTTTGTGTTTTGTTTGGCTGGGTTTGCTGTGCCCTGTGCTGGTTTGCCGCCGGGTGTTGGGCCCCCTCTTTGGCCTGGCCTTTTCAGTCTTGTCTCTTGTCTTGACTTCTGTGATCCGTCGGACTGGTCTGTGCCAGGGGGTGGGTGAGGTGACCAGGGGTGTTGAGTGGCCGAACGAGAAACAAAGCCAAGGGTAAAGACTACTCCGTAAAGAGTAAAAGAACAGGGTGCGACCCGACCGTAGGCGCGCAAAGGACAAAGCGTGGAGGCAGGATGGAGATGACCAGATGCGTGAGAAATGAGGGCTGAAAAGAGTTGGATGAGACCAATAAAAATGACTGTCAAAAGGACATGAACGACAGGACAAAATCACAGAAAAAATGGCAGACAATTTCAAGCAAAAAAAGCAGAGACGAGCGGACAGATAAGAGAGACAGGCGTGTATTGCCCATGTACGTCGGTGTACGTCGTATGTGAAAGTGCGCTGTACTGTTGCCAGCATGGGATGCTCAACTGCCTTCCAAGGTGAGCCTGGAAGGGTGCGGGCAGTGACCTGCCAGAACCTCCGGACAGTACTGTGTAAAACACCAACGGCACAATGTCTCCCAGTACTTTCAGACCCAAGTAAATCGTACCCAAGAGTGACTTCCTGTGCTCACGTCGATGCTCTTCTCACTCTTCTCGCTGTTCGACAGCACCCGGCGGCAAGCAACGAATGAGGGGACGATAGTCAACAGACGATTGGCTGGAAGGCTTGCTAGCGCTGTAATACCCTTTTCACACCCCTGTCGCCTCATCGCTTTTTGAGGAGAAAGATCTCTCTCTCTCCTCTGCTAGCGTCGAAACCTGCAGGCAGGGCCAGAGGGCTTTGGGGACATCTCTCGACGGCTTGGGCCAATGAAAGCGCTAGCGGGCCACGATGCACGGAACGCAGGATTTGTGCAAAAACGTGATGGCGCTAGGAGGGAGGCTTTTGATGGATTACTGCGGTACGGCGTACTTCGTATATCCTGGGCAGTCGGTGTCACCGGGTAAAGTGTAAAGGTGCTGTGCAGCTGTGCTGTCTTCACCTGGAATACAGAGTACTGTGCAGGTATCTTGAATACTGGCTTGCATCCCGCCTCAGTTGCCTAAATTGGCAAGGCGCTAAGGAGCGGAGAGAGACGTGGGCGGCCCGAACAGCGCTAACATTTTAGCTGGTGACCGCCTGTATGGGTCACTAACACCGTTGATGTTGACAGCCATTTTAGATTTTCAAGTCGTGATGCGGACAAGGAGTCGACAGTCTGGAATTGTCCGCTTTTCGTCATGAAGACCATGAAATTCAATTGCTGCGGCTCGTTGCTCATTGCACAGCGTGAGAATGTATCGTAAAATCGTAAAATCGTGTTGATAAAGATGCACCGAAAAATTAAGAAAACAAACAAACGCGCGAGAGATCGTGCATCTGTTTTCCTGTTTTCTTTTCTGTTTTCTCTTCTTTTTCTTTTCTTCCCTTTCCTTCTTCCGTTCCCTTCCACCACTGCCCATTGGCTGTTGCTTGTATTTGTTGTGCACTACCCTCGCATCGACTGCTGCGGCCATTTATGGAGGCCCAACCCACCTGCCCCTCCTCGACGTGACAGGTCTTCTCTTGACTCTTTCGTTCTCGCCGCTCTCACATCCCATTCGACGGCGCTTTGTTGATTCAGGCCGCATATCTCGCGGCCTAGTCCGGGCCCAGCATGTAGCCATCACCGATGCCAGCCACCAATATTTTTTATTTTCCATCCCCCAATGATCTTCTTCTTGTTTTCGTCGGCGTGTTATGAGTTGTAGCGGCCAGGCGAGAGAGAGAGATGGCCGATCTAGCCATGCTACCAGGCCTTGTAGCAGGCCCGAGGCCCAAACGCTGTCGATCAGGGCCTTCAGCGAGCAGAGCCATTGGAGCGTCTTCCGCTGACACAAAAACAAACAAGCGTCGTCGCAGGAAGCGCGGAGAACCGAATGAGACGCTGTATGTGCTAGCAGGCGTTGAGCGTAAACAAATAAACAGTCTGCGAGCGCGGCAAGGGAAAACAACGATGACCCAGGCCGGGCCAGAAGGTCACCATTCTCGCCCTCCAGGGCTGGCTTATTCAGGACCAGCCTTCTTTGCATCAAAACATCGTGGCGGTTGAAAAAGATTGGAAAGGGCTGGTGTAAAAGAGACACCGGAAGAGGGATCATCAAATGTGCGACGGTGGAAATGGTGACCGGTCGAAAAGGTTCCAACAAGAAGCACCATCATCCAACAGAACTTGGAGCAGTCTAGCGACCACCGACACCATCGATCCTGCACCCGGAAGAAGTGTACCAGAACCGAGCATCCTCGCCAAGTATGTCAAATCATTTCTGCTGGATGGCACTCTGCTCTGACATGCCTCTGAAAGAGTCGTGATGGAGGGTGTCAGTTTAGGCAAGCCTCGTCCCAATATTGAATCCTTTTCATTTCATCTCGCAGGATTGCGTTTTCTTTTGTCGCTCTTCTCTTCTTTCCCTGCTTTTTGCCTGCCCAACGTTGATGGTGCCGCGCTTCCGCATTCCCACGTTGGGAATAGACGGCTAGGCCGCGCTTAGCCATAGACGCTCATTGCTGTTGATTGTCGATGGCTATCGGCTGCTGTTGGTGGGAGCAGTCATCACCTCCCCAATCATCGCGCGTATTTGAGGTCTTCTTCATGACGCCGCTAATGCATTGAAAAGGACTTCCATTGGCGTGCAATGTGCAATCCCACGAGGAGGGTAGAGTTGAAGGAGTTAGGATAATGATACCGAGACAATGTCACCATGATATCCAATCCGGAGACTCGGAGCAAAAGTGTTGACGGGGAGAACAAATAAGCGACGCGCTTGTTTCTTCATCATTCTTTCTCCTCCCTTCTCTTCCCGTCCTCATCTGCTTTCTCCTCCCCCCCCCTTTCCTCTCTCATCTGACCTTGACTTGCTTGGCCACCGCATGGCACACGGCAACGCGCACGCCTGCCCCTGCCAGAACGTGAATCCACATGCGCTGCGTGTCGCTGAGCCGGTCGTTGGCGCTCTTAACTTCAGAGAACAGAACCTCGGGTGTGGGCTCCAACCGCCAGAGCAGCAGGTCCGGCAGACCGCCTCCTCGCTGGCGGTACTCTTGTGCGAGCACTTTGCACACGAGCGCCAGGGCGTCGCCGCGGAAGCACTGAGCGAGCGTGAGCATGTCGTCCAAAGGAAAATCCCACTGGAGTCCTACAATGCACGTACGGCGCTCAAAGTGCGCGGCATGCACTTGCTGCACAATGCGTGGCGCCTCGCCATTGGCAATCTCGACGAGGCGGCGGTTGATCTCCGAGGCGCGCGAGGGATAAAAAGTGTCGGTGTGGAGGTCGAGCGGGCATGCCTGGTAGGCCGTCTGGAAGACATTGGGGATGAAGAGGAACAGGATGTCGTAGAACAAGTACGCAAAGAGAGTGCGGACAATACCGCCTTCAGAGTGGTAGCCCTTCCACCCCTTTTTGCGGTAGTCGTTGAGACACATTTCTTCGACAGAGCACTCATCGGGACGATTGTTGTCACCATTTCCGCCACCGGAATCTTCATCGTGATCTCCCTCATCAAGCCATGTCGTCTTTGTGCTCATTCCACCAAGCCCGCTTCCCCCACCGCCACTGCTTTTGACAGTACCATCGTCGCCAGAGCTAGGCTTTCTTGTGAGGTGTGGTAGCACACCTTCGTCTCTCTTGATCTGCACGCCCTCGACAAAGTGCTCTTCTGGTGCAAGAAGACGCGCATGTCCAAAGTCGTGCTGGAGCCGCCGAGGTATACGCAGCCGCTTCTCCAGTTTGAGGATGCGCTTCTGCAAATCAAAGTGGTAGATGAGATGGCAGTCACGGTCTTGCAGCGCCTGCTCACAGGTCTCGAGTGCTTTCCGCCACCAGTACTTTTTCTGCTGAGCTTCGTCCTTGTATTGGGGGTTGGGTGATGCCGTTGGCATGTAGCGTTCTTCGAGCAGTGCCTTTCGTTGGTACCAAGCACCTCGGCGAGCGAGGTGCAGCAGCCTCTGGTCGAGCAGTTCCTGGAGCAGTGCGTACTCGTCGGCATACTCGTGCAACCGACCGAGACAATGGGCGGCGTAGTGTGCAATCCGTGTAAAGACGCGTGCTGCCTTGAATCGGCGAAGATAGCTGGCGTCGCCAAAGTCATCCACCTCATATTGTCGGCGTTTCTCGTCAACAAGAAGGGCACGCCAATGGTCGGAAATACTCTGAAAAAGGCAGACGATCTCCCGAAAGCCGTCTTCCTGCCCACCTGCATTCAAAACATGGTCGACTCTGTACTGCAGGCGCAGGGCCTCTTCAAAGTCGAGCAGCTGCTGGCGAGATTCAAAGATATTGGCCGTCCTCGAGACGATGTAGTCGGGAAAGTTGCGTTTGGACATTTTAGCCAGAACAATGGTTGTCAACGACTTTTCTGTCCACTCCGAGGTTCGGTAGAACACAAGGTGGACTCGCTCAAATAGCTTGAACACAGATGGGCAAATACGTATACATGGCCCAGTGATGGCAGCCACCTTGTCGATGAGCTGCTCACCACGGTTGGATGATGTTGTGCTGTCTCGCCGTAACTCTGGCACCGGTGTTCCAGGAGATGCCGGTGTGCCTAGTGTTCTTACTGCCGAGTCAGCACTGGAGTGGCGGCGCAGACCAGCCGACATGAGTGTCCGCTGTCTTGTGCCCATATGGACAATGGCGGCTTGCAATTCTGCCTTTGTCTTGCCGATGGCCTTCATTTGTTTTGCCATCGCCTTGAGCTCGTCAAGTGATAGAAGCGCAACAGCTTCTTCGACAGTCGTTTCCACACCGTCAAACGACTGGGCAAACACAAGCGTGTCTCCCAGGGCCCAATCTTGCGGGACTGCCTCGGAGAGCAGCGACTTTTTGTCGTCTTCCTCACATTTCGGCAGCTCGTACTCTTTCTGTAGAGTCTCGATGGCTGCTTGCAAGTCTCCGATGTTAGAGCTGTAGCTGAGGCGTTGGATCCTGTGCCAAGCAGCCTCTTTTCGAAGAAAGAGACGGACGTATCTGGTAAGCAGCAGTGTTAGTTTGTCCCGTCAACATAAATACGAATGTGCCACTTACAGGTATTGTGCCTCATAGTCAAGCTCGCGCCAAGCTGCAAACACTGCCTTTTCCTTTTCATTGAAGAGGTGCTCTTCTTGCTCGAGGACAGTGTCGAGGGCAATGTTGAAGGCATCGACATAGATGGAGCTCCTATAGAGTGGCTTTCCTTCTACTCGCTCGCCTTCCGTTGCTCCATATTCGTCTTCAATCACCTCGCCAGCTGCTTCAATCGCTGCCAATGGTTCCTCGAAAGGAACGCCTTCATGGCTGTCGGCGACGAGGTCGAGATCTCCGCCGCTGCCGGCTGTGTCCTCGTCTTCTTCTTCTTTTAGGTAGTCGAGAAGGACGTGTTCGTTTCCACTGGTTGAGGATGTGTCTTTGTGCTCGGTTTTTGTCCTTTTCACTTGTCTTTCGTCTGCTGGTTCACGCTCACAAGAAGGCTCCCTGGAAGAAGCAGGGCCAGCTCGGCGGACAACAAATTTGTCCATGTTGGGGCATTTCCGTGTCCATGCCCCTGAGCAAGAATGGAAAGAGGGAGGGGATCAAAAAGGGGGCAGGTGTTGCACTTTCCAAAAATGAATGTAAAAAAACAAAACGAGTGAATAGAAAGGTACGGGGCTCGTGAATTCTACCGTGGCCTGCCGTGAACTTGGCAAGACCAGGAAAGGCATTTCATAGTTGCGGGGCTTCTGACATCGGCCAGTGGTGACAGGCGCTGGAAAGCGCGTTCCAGGGGCACTTTAGGCGTCGCCAGGCCGACACGCTGTCACATGACTATCAATTAAAGGGAGCGACAATCAGTGGTCTGGGAGAAATAGGCGCACGTGATTAGAATTTGCGACTCATGCGCGCTGGAGCTTCAACCTCTCCATTAAATTTACAACTTGCGACTCGACCCTCACCGCGCACTTGCAAAGACGACTCAGCCACGGCCTCAATTATTGGTCTGACACGCCCACAGCGTTCAAATAGTTCCCTCTTCTTCCTTCCGCATACCCAGCCCCGCCTCCAAACACATGGCCGACCACGACGTCGAGGGCCGGCCGTCGAGCGACGGCGCCGAGACCGCGCCCGAGGGATCGGTCGACAACAACATGACCGACGGCGCGCAGTCGCCGGCCGCCTTTTCTACACTACAGTCTGGCGTCGGCCGGACAGGTACGCCGGTCCGGAATGGAGGTGAACGACTGGAGAGCAGCAGTAGGGCTGCGTCTGCGCATCCAGAGTCCACCTTTACAATACCGAGCGAGGCACCATTGAACGGCGCGCCGGTGCGGCAGTACATCAACTCGAAGCTGACGGGTCCGCTTCTGGAAGGGATGAAGATTATTGCAAAGGAACAGTGAGTGCTTACACACACAGCAATTTCTTTGGGGAAGAACAGAGCTAACAATCGCTTCTTGCAGACCGCGAGATCCGTTGCGCGTACTTGGCGAGTACCTGCTACAAAGATCACGAGAACTGGAGGGAACAAAATAGGAACGGGAATACGAGAACAGAGGATAAGGCGGTGATGAACAGGGCACGGGCACAGGATAGGATCATGTTTTTATATATTTATATTTTTATGGCAAAGTACGGTCACAGTACAACACATGTCCACCAAAAAGCGGATTGTTTACGTTTAATCATTTTCCCATTTTTTTCCTAACTAGAAATATGCTTTTGGGGGGTTTGTGATGCGTGAGCGAGAAAGAAAGGTCAGGTCACCAAGTGAAAGAAGGAAAAGAGGAAAAGCCTGGTTTGAGCCAAAAGACGAATCGTCGTTTTGGCGGGAATCATCATATTCATTGCTTTTTTGTGAACAGAATCAAATCGAAAATCCCACATCCCCGTTCTGAACGCCATGAAACCATGAAAAAGCCAGAACAAGCCAGACCAGGGGAGAGCGTAGCTCTTCCATTTTATGTTATTTTTGTTTCTTTTTCCTCCTCTTCCGCGACGCGAGATCTCTCCCGCTCACACACCGACCAGAATCATCACCACATTACGTCCGAGAAGACGCTTATGCGACAATGGTGCTGGCAGTGGCGGACTCGTAGCGCCAGGTGGGGGGCAGGACGCCGACGGTCTTGTAGTAGCGGGCCAGACGGTGGATACGCGACTCAATCAGAATCAGGCGGAACTTGGAGTCCTTGTCCTTGCGGTTGCGCTCAAGGTGCTTGCGGACAGCGACAGCCTGGGCAGTTAGTACGTGAGCAGAGCCAGGGGAGAATGACAACAAAAGCAGGGAAATAGAGACTCACCTTCTTGATCAGCATGTACAGGTCCTCCGGGATATCGGGGGCCAGGCCTAATCAAAATCACTCTGTCAGTCTATGACCAGCCAGAGGCAGAAAGAATACAAGCAGACTCTCAGAGAGAAGAATGCAGGTTATGTCAAATGATGCGGGGGAGCATGCACAAAGCGACGGCAGAGTGCGTCCCTGAGGACGAAAGCGGTCGACTTTCATGTCAGGTTCGGTCGGCAAGTTGAGAAGACGAAAGACAGGCTGTCTGCAGGACAGCCAACATCGAGCAGTTTCCTCCTCGGAAATGGCCATCGTCGTCTGTCCCGTCTTTCATCCTCCTCGCTTCCCTTCCAGTTCTCCTCCGTTGTCCGTCTCGGGAATCGCTCTGTCGTCGTTTTGTGCACGCCTTCTTTTTCGTTTACTGGATCATTCCATACCGTTGGACTTGAGGATGCGCAGGATCTTGTTACCGGTGACGATGCGGACCTGGGCAATGCCGTGCGAGTCACGCAGGATGACACCGATCTGGGACGGGGTGGCGCCCTTCTTGGCCAGCTTGCAGATCTGCTCGACGACCTGGTCGGGGGTGGTCTTGAGCCACGAGGGGACGGTGCGCGAGTAGGGGACGGCGGAGGCAGAAATGCCCTTGCCGTTGCTGTGAAGACGACCCATTTTGTTTGTTGAGGGGGGTGTGGTGACGACGGTGGTTGTGGTTGTCGAAAGTGTTGATGGTTGTCGAGATGCAGAGAAAAGGAAAATCGAGAGAGGAAAAAAAGAGGAGAGAATATTTTGGCTGGCTACGATGCTATGGATGGAAAATTGCACTGGGCTCCGCAATTTTTTGCTGGGCTGGACCTATTTTTTCGCACTCTCCTCAGTCAAATTCTCGGTGGTGGGCTGTCGGGAGAAACGCTAGCGGGGAGCGGAAAAATAAAAGTGCGCTCCCCTCCAGCCTTTAGGGTCATATTCGTATCAGACTTAAGAGCAAGCTCCAACACGTGACTGATGACTAAGAATTGCTATCGAGCTGATTGAGAGTGGAGCTCGTTATCGTCTGCCTTTTTAACGCTCTCCTTTCCGCTTCTCTTCTTCTGCTAAAATTTTCATCTCTCCATCGCGCTCGACGCAGAGCAATCTGCTCGACGCGTCCTCAGCCTTTGGTAAGTTTTGACGCTGTGCTCTTTATCTTCCCTCCATATACACACCCACACCTACTGCCAGCATCCAATGATGATACACCTTTACAATTTTCTGGTACCTCTTATGTTAGGGCCTTTTTTCTCGGCGAGCAAGCCTCAAGAGAAGATTGGCCCCATGAATTCAACGGACTTCTGATTTTACATGCTGTGCAGTCTTTACACTGTCCTCCTCGCTATATTCTTCACAATACATGCCTGTCAAACACTGCTAACAGGAAAAGACAGGCTCAGAGTGGACACTGTACACGGACGACGACGACAACCTTCTTCGACGGCTCTAGTCAACCTCGAACGGAATCGCGAACGAGACACTTACAGCATGATCAAGTCGAAGAAGGCCAAGGTAGGTCGGTGTGATGTTGGCAGGCGCGATAGATTGTCGACGAGTTGAAAGAGGAGGACGATACCCTTGATGCAGGCTCTAGTTTTGCTGCCGCTGTTAGAGTGATGCAAGTACCCAATATACAAGTTCACAATACACGTTGTCCACGATCATAATCATAATGCCCACTGAAACTGATTGTATTGCCAGCTCGTGCTGTGACTGCTGACTGGTGCTTGTTTTGTATCTAAAGGTAACTCGTACATTTTCCCGTCCCAACCGAAGCGCAGGCAAATAAAAGATAACATGGAAATATCAATCAAAATGGAGCAAGACAAAAAACAGATGGAACAATATGTAAACAGGAAAGTAAAGGAAATAGATGAAACAAGGGAAACGAAGAAACGCCAAAACAGCCCACACCTGCGGCATCCGCCTACCATGCATCCACTTCAAAGTTCTCCTCGGGGAAGTAGGTGGCAATGACGGTGCGGTCGGAGAACTTGCGTCCGGCGAGCGCTTTCAAGGCCTTGGTGGCCTGGTCGGGCGTCGCGAACTTGACAAAGATCTTGCCGACGCCGGCAGACTGGCGGCTGCCGCCGGCGGGGCGGGGGATCTTGAGTCCGGTGACGGAGCCGAACTTGGCGCACTCGTCGCGGACGTCGTCGCAGATTTCTGCAGAGGGCAGGGGGTTAGTAAAATAAATAAAAAAAACGCAGGAAGGGGGATTCAAAATGAAAAGCGCGGTAGCGTGGTACTCACCCTCGTAGTCCTCGTTGTCCACGAGCTCATCAGCGGTGACCATGTTGAGAAGCTGGATAACCCTCGACACGTCCGCATCGACGGCGACAGTGCCCGCCAGCATGCTGACGGCATTGACGCCCAGCTCCATGCCGGACGCCTGGGCAATGCCGACGCTGGCTTTCTGGACGCGCAGCTTGCGGTCGCCCAGGTCCATGCCGTTGAGGCCCTCAATGGCAATCTGGGTCGACGCGGGCTCGACGTACTCGCAAAACGCAATGCCGCGGGACTCGTCCGACGACCGGTCCTTGGCCAGGACAAAGGCGCGCAGCTCGCCAAACGCGACCAGCAGCTCGGTGACCTGCTCGTCCGTCAAGTACGGCGGAATGTTGGTGATGCTGATCTTGTTGGGCGTGTCGACCACGACCGTCGAGACCGTGCCCGGCTGGTAGCCACTGTAGTCGACGACAGCGGGCACAATATAGTCTTTGGGCCGGCTGAGGGCCAGTCCCTTTTGCGTTTGGGGTCCGTCGGTCATTGCGTCGTCGGCCGCCTCCATGGAGATGCCGTCGAGGGCCAGGGCGACGGTGGCGTCCGCCGCGTCGCGGAACTCGACGAGGGCAAACGACTTGTCCGCCGACAGCTGCGCCTGAACGCACGGGTCGGTGCCGTCAATTACGTTGAGACCGTTGAGCTGCAGATTGAAAAAGGACAGGAGGTCTTCATCCGTGGTCCCAGCCGGAAGGTTTGCCACGATCAGCCGCTTGGCCTGTCTGCTGTTGGTCGGCTTCAGGACAGACGCGGCCGCCGCGTTGTTGGACGCCGTGGCGGCCGGCTGGGCAATAAAGGCCTGCAGCTTGCTGGGGTCCATCTGCTGCTGCTGGCGCGGCGCGCCCGGCAGCGGGAACATGCCCGACAGCTTGGCCTGCTCGGCCGTGACGCTCTCGTAGCCGGGGGGCTTCATGTCCCACTGCGTCAGGCGGCGTTTTCTCTCGAGAACAGACGTCACGTCGGTCAGGTCGGGTGTCGGCTCGCGCTTTTTGGGCGGCGGGGAGCCGCTGCGGCGGCGGTCGCGGTCGCCCCTGTGGTCGTCTCTGTCACCCCGGTCGTCTCTGCCCCGTCCCCGCCTCCGGTCGCGCCGATCGTCGTCGTCGTCATCCCGGCGTCTCCGACGGTCTCTGTCCCTCTCCCGATCTCTGTCTCTTTCTCTGTCGCGGTCGCCGCCCCATGGGTCACGCTCGCGTCTGTCGCCCCGGCCGCCCGAGTACCGGTCCTCCCGCTCGCGGTCGCGGTGGCTGCGCGACGAGGAGTAGCTGTCTGCTTCGGCGCCAGCAGCAGCGGCACCTTCTCTGGGCTCTCTGGGTTCTCTTGGCTCTCTCGCCTCTCGAGGCTCTCGTCTCGATCGTTGCCGGTGGTCAGGCGACCGCGAGCGTCGTCTGCGGTCGCGGTCGCGGTCGCGCCTGTCGTCTCTGTCACGATCACGGTCTCGATCGCCTCTGTCTCTGTCGGTTCGGTCGGTTCTGTCTCGTTCGCCCCGTTCGCCCCGTTCTCTGTCGCGATCGCTTCTGTCACTCCGCTCGCGGTGCCGTCCCCCGTCTGTCATTGCAGTGTCAGTGTCAATTGATTTTGTCTCTGTCGTTTCTGAGCAGTCTACCTACCTCTTGAATGACTCTCGCCGTTCATGGTGATGCGTGATGTTGGCTGCGAGTCGTGTTGACGTTGAGCAGACGACAAAGTTGAACTCAAAAGTCGCAGTCACTGTATTTCGCAGCGTGGCTGGAGCTGCCTTGCCTTCTTGCGGCATGTTTTTTCTGGCTTGCTTCTGGCTGCTGCACCAGACAGCACCCCGGTAAATTTTGATCGCGTTAGGCGCTAGCGTGAATGGGGCTAGTGTATTTTATCTCATGCATACACTGCAATTGCTTGTGAGTGGGTGCCACAGTGCTAGTGGTCCAGATCCCCTATTGACGTCTCAACACCTCGAAAGTTGACATTTCCATTGAGGATTCACTTTCTTTCGAGTGTCCTCACAGACAACCACACACACACACATAATGTCCCGATTACCACAGTGGCAGAAGCTGCCGGTGACACTCACCGAGCTCTGCATCGATACCACCCTGCGCTGCGGCCAGTCCTTTCGCTGGCGCAAGTTTGATGATGAATGGTAAGAGAAGCCCTTTATTCAAAGACTTTTTCTTTTTCGGATGCTTTATGTTTATTGCTCATACTGACAACGCAGGAGATGCACACTGGACGGCCGGATTTTGTCGCTGAGACAAGATGCCGAGAGCCTGTACTACAAGGCGGTCTTTCCAGAGACCAAGGCTGCCACGAGCACCAGCACAAGCTTGGACACAGAAGGCCTGCTGCGCCGCTACTTCCACCTGTCGCTGGACCTGCGGGCGCTCTACCAGCAGTGGTCCCGCGACGACGCCAACTTCCGGGCGAAGGCGCCACAGTTCAGCGGGATCCGCATCCTCAACCAGGACGCCTGGGAAGCCTTGGTGTGCTTCATCTGCAGCAGCAACAACAACATTGCGCGCATCTCGCAGATGGCGCACAAGCTGTGTCTACATTACGGTCCACTCCTAGGGTCCGTCGACGACGAGGAGTACCACGACTTTCCGTCGCCGGCGGCGCTGGCCGGGCCGTCCGTCGAGGCCCATCTGCGCGAACTCGGCTTCGGCTACCGTGCCAAGTACATTGTCCAGACAGCCAGGACCATTGCCGAGGAAAAGCCAGCCGGCTGGCTCGACCAGCTGCGCAACGAGCATGTACCGGCCCCCTACGCCGGCGAGGACAAGGACAAAAACAAAAGGGTCAAGAGGGCACCCGCCGAATGTGCGCCGACGTATAAATACGCCCACGACCAGCTGCTGACACTCACCGGCGTCGGTCCAAAGGTGGCCGACTGCGTGTGTCTGATGGGCCTGGGCTGGGGCGAGGCCGTCCCCGTCGACACCCACGTCTGGCAGATCGCCGTCCGCGACTACGGCTTCAAGAAGATGGCCAGCAAAACCCTTTCGACCGCCGTGCACGATGCCGTCGGCGACCATTTCCGGACTCTGTGGGGACCGTATGCGGGCTGGGCGCAGTCTGTCCTGTTTACGGCCAATTTGCGCTCGTTTGCCGACCAGCTCAACGCCAAGAAGCTCAACAAGAACCACAAGCGGAAGAAGGAGGACGAGGATGACGAGGAAGACGACGACGAAGCCGGCCCACGGCCCGTCCTCGAAAAGAAACTGGTCCTGGAAGAGCTGGAGCAGGGCGTGACGACAGCGGAACTGGTAAAACTCAAGTCGAGACGACAAACGGTCAAGAAGGAGGTCAAGATGGAAGAGGTCAAGACGGAGGGTGTCACTGTGGTTGTTGAAGAGCACACAACCAGGATAACGAGATCGAAAAGGAGGAGGGTAGGCTGATGCTCTCAGGAGATGATGTAAATAAAGGACAGGGGCAATAGTGTAAATTTAGTGTACAATTACAGCGCTTGCAGCGTGTCGGCTCAGCGTGGTTCTAACATCCTTCCAGCGCCCCTTGGAAGATGTACTCGCCACCAAATTTACTAGTGGCAATACCTAGTCATGTGACAAGATAACTTACTTAATCACAATTTCTTCTCCCTTTCCACAGAGAAAGTCTTGGCTCTTGCTCTAGGTAACCTCGTCGCGGAGGCAAATTTTTCGAAATTGACGATAGCTTGCGGCAGACCAAACACAACGGCAAACGAAAACAGCAGCACGTCCGGCCATCTTTGTTCATCGACACGCGATCTACGTGGCTTTCACGGAAATCATTGTTTTCGACGTCTTCACATTTCCCATTTCCCACAACGCGCCCATCGACACAGCGCGCGACGCTGTCGAGACGAATGGCAAAAAGGATGTCAAGATAAGACTGTTTGCGAGCGAAGCGAGCAACAGAACGCAGACGAGAGCGAGACGAGAAGACGAGTAGACGAGCGACGCAAGGAAAAGAAACGACGACAATCGAGCGAAGCGAGAACCAAAAACAAAATGTCGGACGCCGATTTCGAGCAGATCAAGAAGGCGCAGCAGGAGCGCAATGCGGCCGCCTCGGCGAGAAAGGGGTCGTCGCTGGACCCGTCCACCCAACGAGTCGGCTCGTCCACCAAGGTCAAGCTGACCGACACCGTCGACACGGACCTCTACGGCGACGGCGGCGACAAGTATGCCGGCTACAACACGTCCATCGCCGTCGACGGGGGCGACGATGAGGTGATGGAGGATTCTGGGGTGGACTCCTCCCGCCGCCTTGTCGGCCAGTACACGGCGACGCGCGCCCAGATTGACGAGTTTGCGCGCGGGGCGGGCGTCGAGGAGGACGACGTGTTTGCGGGCCGCGGCGAGAAGAGCAACCGCATCACGGACCGCGAGACCGACTACCAGAAACGGCGCTTCGACCGCGTGCTCACGCCGACACGGGCGGATCCGTTTGCCAACAAGAACAAGGGGTCGGCAGCCGACAAGGGAGGCGGAGGGAAGGGGGAAGGGTACCGCGAGATTATGGAGCGGCGGGAGATTGAGCGCGAGGAGGAGCGCGTGCGGCAGGCGATCGAGGCCAAGAGACGCGAGACGGCTGCTGCGGGCGGGGACGACGACAACGACGACGCGGCCGAACACAAACCCACACTCGCCTATCCCGAGCACGAGAAAGAGAACGCCGAGTCTGGCTCGACGGAGCTGGCGGCCGGCCGCAAGCGCAAGAAGCGGTGGGATGTGGCCGAGCCAGACGTCGTCAAGAAGGAAGAAGAGGCAGGCGCACCCGACACCAAGAAGCGGTCGCGCTGGGACCAGGCACCCGCCGTGGCCGGATCTGTCGCGGATACCAAGAAACGCTCACGGTGGGACCAGGCGCCGTCGGCCACGCCAGTCGGCAACACGGGCCTTGCCACGCCCATGCATCCGTCGCAAAGTGCCGCCGTTGCTGCACCTCCCTCCATCGCCTTTGGCAACGACCTGTCCGCCCGCAACGCACCCATCAGCGACGAAGAACTCGACGAGATGCTCCCCGGTGCCGACGAGGGCTACAAGGTCCTGGATCCGCCGCCGGGCTACGCCCCGACACGAGCACCGACGCACCGCGTCGTCCAGACCCCGGCGCCTGCCACGGGCTTCACCATGCAGGACCCCGACAGCAGCCGCATGAACGCGGCGCCCGTGCCCAACCAGATCCCCGGCATGTACGACCTGCAGTTCCTCAAGCCGGAAGACGTGGCCTACTTTGGCAAGCTGTCGGACGGCGCCAACGAGGACACGCTGAGCGTCGAGGAGCTCAAGGAGCGCAAGATCATGCGGCTGCTCCTCAAAGTCAAGAACGGCACGCCCCCGATGCGCAAGACGGCGCTGCGGCAGCTGACGGACAATGCGCGCAGTTTCGGCGCGGGCCCGCTGTTCAACCAGATTCTGCCGTTGCTGATGGAGAAGTCCCTGGAGGACCAGGAACGCCATCTGCTCGTCAAGGTCATTGACCGCATCCTGTACAAGCTGGACGACATGGTGCGCCCGTACGTGCATAAGATCCTGGTGGTCATCGAGCCGCTTCTCATTGACCAGGACTACTATGCGCGCGTCGAGGGCAGCGAGATCATCTCGAACCTGAGCAAAGCGGCCGGCCTCGCGACGATGATCAGCACCATGCGGCCCGACATTGACCACGTCGACGAGTACGTGCGCAACACGACGGCGCGCGCGTTTGCCGTGGTTGCGTCGGCGCTCGGCATCCCCGCGCTGCTTCCGTTCCTGCAGGCCGTCTGCCGCTCTAAAAAGTCCTGGCAGGCCCGCCACACGGGCGTCAAGATTGTGCAGCAGATCCCGATCCTGATGGGCTGCGCCATCCTGCCGTACCTCAAGCGGCTGGTCGACTGCATCGCCCCGTGCCTGAACGACGAGCAGACCAAGGTGCGCACCGTCACGAGTCTGGCGATCGCCGCGCTCGCCGAGGCGTCCAACCCCTACGGCATCGAGTCCTTTGACGACATCCTGAACCCGCTGTGGACGGGCGCGCGCAAGCAGCGCGGCAAAGGCCTGGCCGGGTTCCTGAAGGCGGTCGGCTACATCATCCCGCTGATGGACGAGGAGTACGCCAACTACTACACGAGCCAGATCATGGAGATTCTGCTCCGCGAGTTCTCGTCGCCCGACGAGGAGATGAAAAAGGTCGTGCTCAAGGTGGTGTCGCAGTGCGCGAGCACCGAGGGCGTGACGGCCGGCTACCTCAAGGAGCACGTGCTCGACGAGTTCTTCAAGGGCTTCTGGGTGCGCCGCATGGCGCTGGACAAGCGCAACTACCGCCAGGTCGTCGAGACGACCGTCGACATTGGCCAAAAGGTCGGCGTGTCCGAGATCCTGGAGCGCATCGTCGCCAACCTCAAGGACGAGAGCGAGTCGTACCGCCGCATGACCGTGGAGACCGTCGAGAAGCTGGTGTCGTCGCTGGGCGCCGCCGACATTGGCGAGCGGCTCGAAGAGCGGCTGGTCGACGGCATCCTGCACGCCTTCCAGGAACAGACGGTCGAGGACGTGGTGATGCTCAACGGCTTTGGCTCGGTGGTGAACGCCCTGGGCGTGCGCTGCAAGCCGTATCTGCCGCAGATCGTCAGCACCATCCTGTGGCGCCTCAACAACAAGTCCGCGACCGTCCGCCAGCAGGCCGCCGACCTCATTTCGCGCATCGCCATGGTCATGAAGCAGTGCGGCGAGGACGCGCTCATGGGCAAGCTCGGCATTGTGCTGTACGAGTACCTGGGCGAAGAGTACCCCGAAGTGCTGGGCTCGATCCTCGGCGCCCTCCGGTCGATCGTCACCGTCGTCGGCATCAGCCAGATGCAGCCGCCCATCAAGGACCTGCTGCCGCGCCTCACGCCCATCCTGCGCAACCGCCACGAAAAGGTGCAGGAAAACACCATTGACCTGGTCGGGCGCATCGCCGACCGCGGGCCCGAGAGCGTCAACGCGCGCGAGTGGATGCGCATCTGCTTTGAGCTGCTGGATATGCTCAAGGCGCACAAGAAGGGCATCCGCCGCGCGGCCAACAACACGTTTGGCTTTATTGCAAAGGCCATTGGCCCGCAGGACGTCCTGGCGACGCTCTTGAACAACCTGCGCGTCCAAGAACGCCAGTCTCGCGTCAACACGGCCGTCGCCATTGGCATCGTCGCCGAGACCTGCGCGCCGTTCACCGTGCTGCCCGCCCTCATGAACGAGTACCGCGTGCCCGAGCTCAACGTGCAGAACGGCGTGCTCAAGTCGCTCTCCTTCCTCTTCGAGTACATTGGCGAAATGGCAAAGGACTACGTCTACGCCGTCACCCCGCTGCTCGAGGACGCCCTCATCGACCGCGACCAGGTCCACCGGCAGACCGCCGCGTCGGTCGTCAAGCACATTGCCCTGGGCGTGGTCGGCCTGGGCTGCGAAGACGCCATGGTCCACCTGCTGAACCTGCTGTATCCCAACCTGTTCGAGACCTCGCCCCACGTCATCGACCGCATTGTCGAAGCCGTCGAGGCGATCCGGGTGGCCGTCGGCCCGGGGCTGGTCCTGAACTACGTCTGGGCCGGCCTCTTCCACCCCGCCCGCAAGGTCCGCACCATCTACTGGCGCGTCCTGTCCGACTGCTACATTGGCGCCGCCGACGCCATGGTCCCGTATTATCCGGACCTCGAAGAGGACAAGGTCGACCGGCCGGAGCTGGCCGTCTTCTTGTAGGCGAGACGAGCGAGAAGAGCGAGAAGAGGATGGAATTCAAAACAAGAGGATTATAACATAAGAGGAGGGCTCAAATAATACCAAAAGCGTACGACGAATATTCATGTTTTCTTCAGTTATTGCTTTTTGTTCGGGCAGGATGGGGGACACGGTTCCTAAGCGGGTTGCATTTTTTATTATTTTTATTTTTGATTATTTGGTTCCGATTTCATTGTCTTTCCATTCGCATTTCTCATTGTCGTTCATATTGTACTACACCATTTATTCATTTCTCAGTTTTCATTTCTCTTTTCCCTTCCTCTTCCTCTTCCTCTCATTGTGTACATTAAGGGACGTATATTACCCGGGTGTTGTTCTTTTCAAATCGGGTCATAGGTAATAAAAATAAAAGATAAAATAAAAGACAAAATGCAAAAACAGAACATGTGAAAAAGACAGACCACCCTTGCGAAAACACTCATATTCATGGCCGCGTGGTCATTATTTCAGCCGCTCGCTTTTCGATGGTAGAGACATTAAACACTGCACCTCGCAGAAAACACGCGACGTGCCCGAATTCGTGAATGGCATTGGCCTGTTGGGGGTGTGGCCAATTGCCGCATTGGGTGCGTCTAGTGTGTATTGTAGTGACGAAATGACGGCCATTGTGCCTTTCTGACTTTCTGTGGAGAGGAACGGCAGGCGGGATGGCGTGCTCTCCACGCTAATGGCACGCAATGAGAGTCACAGAAGAAGACTCACTGAATCAATAAGAGTCACTAAGAGTCACATTTAACGGGATTACGGTCAGAGGCAGAGTACGGTCCATTCCAAATTCAGTTGTGGCAATCCCGCTAATTGGGGTGGTCTGCCAAAATCTGTAGATTTCGTTAAACTATCTGCAGATGTCCTGTCTAGATGGGTTGGGGAACTATGAATGGTGAAAATGAAAAGATAAAGAAAATAGATAAAAAATAAAACAGAAAATCGCAATGAGTATCCCGTCCCCTTTTCTCATGTCTTTTTGGGAAAAGAACATATAGACTAAAAAACTTGTAAATAAAACCAAGGTATGTTGAAACCGTACGCCAGTGCTTGTCATCATTCCCGCCCATGTTTGTGTTTGCTTTGCGGGTGTGCTCTTTTCAGAGCTCGTCCGTAAAGACTTTGTCATGAGCATAACAAAAATGCTTTTGTGAAAATGAAATAAAAAGAGAGATAGAGTCAGAAAATGTAAATAAGAAACAGAGAAAGAACAGGTCAGTCTTCCGGGGAGGAGGGAAGCGACAGGAGAGGTGAGGAGGTGGGGAGAGAGAGGGGGGGTGAGTTCGGAAGAAAAAGAACTCTCTTCAGAACCCAAGTGGTAGCGGAGCGGAGCGGCGAAAAGTAAAGGTGGACTGAAAAGACAAACGACAAACCACAGAAAGCAGGCGGGCGGGAAAAGGAAGTTGATTCCGTTTTCACCAAGAACAATTCAGAACAAAAAGAAAGAAACCCAGTTGCTTTGTGGAATGTCGTCCCAGTCACCTATCTCTCTCCCGGGGGGGGAATAAAACAAAAGTCATTTTGTTATGCGTGCCAGATACTCGGCAAAGAGGAAAGAGGTCTGGCTAGTTCGGGGGCACGCTTAGAACTTGAGCGTCTTGGGCTTCTCCCACGAGAAGGACTGGTTGGTGCCAAAGTGGCCGTTCTTGGCCGTCTGGAAGTAGATGGGCTTGGCCAGGTCCAGCTCCTTGACAATGACACCGGGACGCATGTCAAAGTTGTTGCGGATAATCTCGACGAGCTCGTCCGACGACTTCTCGGACGTGCCGTAGGTCTCGACGAACAGCGACAGCGGCTCGGCGACACCAATGGCGTACGACAGCTGCACGAGGGCGCGGCGGGCGAGGCCAGCAGCAACCAGCGACTTGGCGATCCAGCGGCCCAGGTAGGCGGCCGAGCGGTCGACCTTGGAGAAGTCCTTGCCCGAGAAGGCACCGCCACCGTGGGCGCCCCAGCCGCCGTAGGTGTCGACGATGATCTTGCGGCCGGTCAGACCGGCGTCACCCTGGGGGCCGCCAATGATGAACAGGCCAGAGGGTTGGATCTGTGCGGGGGTGCGTATCAGCATATGCACTTTTCATCTGCCTCAAAAGGAGTGGGGTACTTACGTGGTAGACGGTCTCGGCATCGAGGTACTGGGCCGGGATGACCTTCTTGATGATCTTCTCGAGGATCTCGGAGCGGAGCTTCTCGGTGGTGATGTCCTCCGAGTGCTGGGCCGAGACGACGACGGTGTGCACGCGCTGGGGCACGACGGCGCCGTTGTCGTGCTTGTACTCAATGGTGACCTGGGTCTTGGTGTCCGGGCGCAGCCAGGGCAGGCTGCCGTCGCGGCGGGCGGCCGACATGGCGGCGTTGAGGCGGTGGGCCAGCAGCAGCGTCAGGGGGAACAGCTCGGGCGTCTCGTCGGTGGCATAGCCAAACATGATGCCCTGGTCACCAGCGCCGAGCTCCTCGAGCGCCTTCTCGTAGTGCAGGCCCTGGGCAATGTCGGGCGACTGCTCCTCGATGGCGACCAGCAGGTTGCAGGTCTTGTAGTCGAAGCCCTTGGCGGAGTCGTCGTAGCCAATGTCCTTGATAGCGTTGCGGACGACCTTCTGGTAGTCGAGCTTGGTCTTGGTGGTGATCTCGCCAAAGACCATGATCATGCCGGTCTTGGTGGCCGTCTCGCAGGCGACCTTGGACAGGGGGTCCTCGGACAGGCAGGCGTCGAGGATGGCATCCGAGACCTGGTCGGCAATCTTGTCGGGGTGGCCCTCACCAACAGACTCGGACTGGAGGAGTTAGCGACGTCGTACGATACAGGCATACAGGCATTGTATGGATTGAAGCGAGATGCATCATAGCGAAGAGTAGGGAAAGAACATGGAGCATGGATAGGAAGCAAGACAAAGTGGGGTGAAGATCACTTGTGGACCCACGGGAGGCTGGTAGGCCACGGTGAGGTCGAGTGAAGTTTCGAGGGAAAACTAATTCGAGGGGTGGAGGGGCAGATGCCCGATGCCAGATGCAATTTCCCCTGAATAGAGATTTGGAGGACAAAGACAACAATAGCATGACAATGGGAAGCAAAACTCAAGAGTCTGAAATCGACATACCGTGAACAGGAACGTGCCGGCCTGGTGCTTCGCCCACGAGGGCACATTGACGCCGTTGGAAGCCATTTTGTTTTGAGGGGATTGTGAGGGAAAAGAGGAAGAGAAAAGTCGGTGATGTGATGCCGAAATGAGGGAGATAAGGCGAGCGACTTCGGACGGGATCTGGCGGTGTTAGAGACGGACGGCGGGGTGACAATCAGTCAATTGGGTCGGACGTCAAACTCACAAAAAGATGAAAAGATGGTGATGTGGAAAAGAGAAGAGGAAAGGAAAAGAAGAAGAGAGGAGAGAAGGGAAAGGAGAAGAGAGAGAAGGAGAAAGAGAAGGAGGGAAAATGACGGGACAGAAAAGGGAAGGAGAGACCCAGATTGGCGGCGTGCAAAGAAAGGAAAGAAGCGGCGTCGAAAAAAGTCTTTAGACCAAAAACGTTGCCAAAAAAAGTCGAACTGCCACCAAAAACACCGCCAGTGCACTCCAAATGCACGGGTAATTGTCGAGGAGGGGTCCTCCCGAAAATTTTAAAGTGGAGAACATCTCAACATTTGCTGCTTTTCTTTGCAAATTCACCTTTGGCGCCATCGCACGTGGTGCCGGTTGTCGGTTGAGCCATGCCGAATGACTAAGCTTACGAGCTAGGGTGGTGCTTTCACCTGCCATTTGGTGACCAGAAAGGTATCCAAGTGCTGCTAGAGGCCCGTATGTGGGCTGTGATTGGTCGATGTGCAGCGTGCCCCTCGTTGTTGAGCTTGGGGCAGGCACGACCAGGCACAAGGCACAAGCTCGCTCCTTCCCAGCCGGCCTAGGTGGGATGCCGCCGATAACGTGCTCGAGCTCCTTCCCGTCGAACATGTCCATTTTACCCCTTTTTGGGCTCAAATCAAAACAAAAAAAAAGCCTTGTGACAAAATTGAAAAGCTTCAACTCAAACTCCTGCGTATCTTTCAACCATAACAGTGCTGTCATCAGCCGATTTCATCTCTGACGACACGCTCCAAGCTTCGTCTGCGGACCCCACATGAAGCTCAATCTATAGCTCCATTACGTGCCACCTGATTCCACATCTTGCACACCTCTACCACATTTTTGTCAACTCACCCCGAGTTTCTAGATTCTGTGCAGCGCACCCTTATTCTCGAATCAAAATAGACCTATCCGTCTACCAAATTGCCCGTCCAGCCTCTTCCTCAATCAATTTCAGTACTCACACCCTCACTTCCACTTCTAGCATGGTTCCATCGTACTCACAAAAGCGGTACGAGTCTCGGCATTGCCTTGGGAAGATCAACGTCAAAATATGTCAGGTATCAAAAGAAGCAGCAAGCGTTGCCGTGCGGATGAGATGCAGCCACTCCTATACATATCTTGTATCTTGGGGCCGATGGCCATTTATAAGGCGGCTCATCGTAGCAAGGTTATGAGAGCAGCGTCAACGAGCGACGTGTTGCCGAGAGAAACAGCGTCACTGTCGTCACGGTCGGGACGTCTTGCATTCGTCAAAATCGAAAATCGGCAGGGTATCGACCAGCACGGCACCGGCAGAACGTCGTATCTGAGGCGCTGGGAAAGATGGAGATGGAAAGGCTGGCTATAACGCCGCCGTGCCTGTACATAGCCTACAGGAAGCACGATTCTCTTCTGCCTCGGCCACAGCGACGGTCCCTGTCTCTGTCTCGATGCTGGCACGGTCGAAGGCGGCCGGACCATCCACCAGTTTTCTTTATGGCCATCTTGCCCATGATGGTGCTGTATCACCAGCGTGTAACACGTCTACAGCGATGCCTTGAAGTCGTAAGTATTGCGTAATCACATCATCCATCTGGCTTTACTTACACACTTTTAAGGATGCCAGATGCGAATCCGGGATTACATTTGGACAACTACTTGGAGCTGGTCTCATAGACTGAGCTGGCTTATATTGAGGTTGATATGCTCGTATGTATGTGGTCTGGTTTATGTAGCTCTCAGTGTCGCGCTGGGTTCTTTCTCTGGCCTGTTTTATGATTTTCGTAGAAATGTTCATGTGCGAACATCAAGTTGTTTTGTTCACTTGGTTATACTGCAAATTCATCACATGTGAAAATCAAACACATTCAAATCTCATGTAAAAAAAAATTCTCAATTAAAATATTCTTGCAAAAGAGAAAAACCACACAGTAACTAAATAAAGCAAACAAAAATGGTAAATAGAATTACTTCACTCAACGGACGCACAGTGTATTGCTGTCGACTTCTGTCTCGAGCTGTAGGGTGCCGATGATGTCAGGGGTGACCCCTGAAGCAACCAATAAACTTACGTAAGCCACTGTGCCACCAAATCTACTCCTTTTGCATTTCCCTTTTGAGGTACATGTACGGAGTACGACATACGCAAACAACTTTCCACAAACACGACGTGGACAATCGAGCCGACAATGGCATATTTAGGTATGTTTACTCCGAGAATGGTCAATTGGCCAATTCCAGGCGTGATTATCAGTTTTTTTTCACCCGGCTAACATCGGCACAGGCTACTTTACGCGACACGACAGACAGGTGACGCGACGAACCAAACGACGAGCAGATACAATGCCTAGCAAGGCGAGATGCAAAGCCGCAAAAGACGAAAAGACGCCCCTACAGCATATTGAGAGAGGAGGGAGCGACGGAAGCTATGACGAGCGCGTATTATGGCCGTTGTTGCTGGCGCGCAGTTCGGCTTCAGTTGCTCTTCGTTCTGTTCTGCACATCAACTATGGCATTGGGCCTCACATCGAGTCTGACGAGAATAACACGGAGAGTGGCAGTGGCAATCTGGACAATGCTCATCAAACTCTGGCAGACAAGTGTCTTACGGCGACCTCATGCGGGCGGCTGTTTGGTGTCTGCCAGCTGCGGCTCGGTAAGCTATTCTCCGTATCGAGACTGTGGCTGGCGCCGTTGTGAGTGCTCCGTGCCTTATACACGCCTCGAGAAGGAGCTCAGACAGTGCCACTCTGGGCGCTGCCTTCAGAACGAACATTGCTCTCGTGTGTCTCGAACGGAACAGGGCACAACGGACCGTACCGTGTCATAAAGCAAACCTTCACATCTCGCCGACACACCTGAACCCCATCCGTGACCAATCACGGACCCAAGGACCCAATGACCCAATGACCCAAGAACCCAAGGAAGACAGCCGAGCCGCTTGCTTCCCTGCGCCATTCTTTGGAACGTGTAGCGGTGCACACCTGGACTGACGTGCGAGCCTTTTCTTTTTAAAAGACACTCACCAGGCATGTGGTGAGTCCGGCTCAAGGAAGAACAAAGAGAGTCCTGAACTCCTGAACCGGCGTCTTCCATTGCCATACACCATCAGGACCTCTGCGTATATCCTGCCGACTGGATGCGAACAATACAAGGACCCGATCATCAGAGACCCGCGGCCTGTGTTGAGAAGTAACACGGCACACAATCCTGGAAGCAATAGGACTTTCGCAATTCTATTTGTGATTTGACACGTACTCAGCATGGTGGGCAGACGACAGCCGACGAGCGGTGACGACTGACGACAGAGGATAAAAAGACAAAAAGACAACCAGGCAAGGACAGTCGGCGGCCCATTGGCAAGCGTTGGTGATGTTTGTGACTGGAGCTGGCTCTCTCCCTTTTCCCAAAACGGACGGTCACGGACAAGGCTCTGTGGCAGAACAAGGCGGGTGTACGAGGATCCAGGCCGTGGCAAGCAAGTGTTTGTGTGGCCTGGCGAGTGCCTGCTGCGTGTTGCGTGGTGAGTCCGGTCAGCCTCGTGGCTGGCGGCGGTCCATCGCTCGTCTGTTAGGCCGCGAACTGTTGTCACGCTCTTACCGACCCGTTGTCAAGCTGCCGTCGAGCCGCCGTCGAGTTGCTGTCGAGTTGCTGTCGAGTTGCTGTCGAGTTGCTGTCGAGTTGCTGTCGGGAATCCGCCAAGCGCTTATTGAGAGACTGCCCGGCCGTGTGGCGACTGCCCTTTGGCCGTCTTCCGGGCGTTCTTTGGGCGACTCGCAGGCGTCCTGGCGTCGCCGTTCAAGGGAAGAGGCCCATTGGCCTTTTGGCCTTTTGATGATGCTGTCGGATTTGTTTTCTGTGTTTGAACGTTAGATCTGGATAAGGGGTTTGGACAAGAGGTTTGGACAGGTCAGGCCGCCTTTGGGGGCTGGTGGTGGACGACCGAGCAGTCTCGGTTGTTCGATACTCATCATTGGGCACTTGGGCACTGCCGCTCTTCTTGAGGTTTTTGAGGCTGCAGTTTCAGAGAGCAGGAGCAGGCTTTTGGCTGCTGTGGACGGCCATTGCACCTCCGTTTGAAGAGCTTGTTGATGGGATACTGTGGAAGGAGTCGGAGTCGTGGAAGGGCAAATGTTGGTTCACCAACTCTTGGCTTTGGGATCGCGACTGGCCGGTGTCGTTGTCGTGATAGAGAGATGGTGTGAGGGAGAGATGGAGAGATGGACGAGACATAATTTTCGGGGCTCTCTATCTGGTGATGCTTGCCAACGGGTCAGCGTAGAGAAGGGAGTAGGGAATACGGAGGGTACGGAGGAGAGATGCAGGACGTGGATGATTGTCGATGCTTCGTGATTGACGATGGCCTCGTCATGGGCAACGCACGGTGCACTCATTGCTCATTGCACGCACTGTACACGCAGTGCGCACGCATCGTGCACGTTGATGGCACGCTCAAGTTCAAGGGCACGTTCAAGCACGGCTAGGAGCACAGAGCCTTGCAGCATATCACGTCTATCAATGGGTATCTACGCACATCTACGCCCATCTCCCATCTGCGCATCGCAGCGACAGGGGCCGTTGGGTGCATCTCTTTTGCCCGTTTTTGCCTCATTTTTCGTCTGCATCTCTTTCCCCATCCGCGGCTCCTCGTTCCTCAGCCCAGGTCCTCTCTGATCTAGCAGGTCCTTCTCGCCCACTTTCGTCCACTCTCGTCCACTCACTCACCACTCGCTTACTAGCTGCCGTGCGGCCACCAAAATTGATGTGCACGCAGGTCGCTCCCACGCCCAGAACGCCCATCTTTCAGCACATCCGGGCACAACCAACAGCAACCAACAGGCGGGCGGCCGTTGGATCTGCGCGACAAGGCGACCAAAAGGACCATGGCTAGGAAGGGCTGGGGGAGCATGTAGGGCACACTGGGTCATCTTTGGGCGGGCAGTTACAGGGGGCTGGAGGGCCTTTTTGAACGAAGAGGAAGGATGTGCAGATGTGCAAACTTTGGGGGGAGAGGCCCAGGCTCGAGAGAGAAAAGAAAAGGAAAGATGTGCAGCTCCCAAGAACCAACAGCCAAGAGAGCCAAAGTGCTTGCATCTTGGGACGTTCTCCATTGAGATGCGATTTGCGTTTGCTTGGACAAAGAGGCAGAGGTGTCTTGCGGGACCAACTGTCAAGACGCGTGGTGGCGAAACAGCGAGGAGCGAAGAAAAGAGAGCAGAAACGCTTTTGATCTCCTCTTTTCCCTCCTCGTCTTACCCCTTTCCCGGGCACACCGCTTGTCGGAACGTTGCAGTTGGGGGATGTCGCGCGAAGTCGACAGCCGTGTCGGCAACACCAGTGGCAGAGTTCTCTCGAGAAAAGGGGTGAAGAGTCAAGGACAAGAATCAAGGACAAAGAGTCAAGGACCAAAGGAGAACCTCGACTCTCGACCCGAGGTCAACAGGACGAAAACATGCAAGCTGAGGAGAAACAGAAGGCATGCCCTGCACGGGGATACGAACGCGGGAATTCCAAGGTTTTTCCCTTTTTCCCTTTCCCCCCCTTCTTTTTCCTCTTTGTCGAGAGGTTTGTCACTTTTTGTGAGTGTTTGTTCCCTGCCTGCCTTGCTTTTGTATGCTTTTGCCTGCTTCCGTCTGCTTTTACGTCTCCCCATGACGACTTTGCGCAGCAGGCATGCACGATACACCTACGCCCCCAGCGTCGACATCCGTCAACCAACCATAATCAGAGACCACTCACCAGTGGTGTCTGGAGGAAGGCATGCCATCACCGCCACCGCAACGACCACCACCACCACGACCAGCCCAGCCCCTCTTCTTCAGAGTGCCCCTTCCGTACCAGACTTTGAGAGTCTGGAGAGTGTCTGAGTGTCTGAGTGTCTCTCTCCCGAGTATCCCCTTTCCTTCTCCCCTATCCTCGACCCCTGTCCCCAGTTCACTTACAGAGAATAGTGTCTGCCGGACGAACCTCAAGTCAAGCTCAAGAGTCAAAAGTGTCGGAGAAAAAACCCGATAGACAGGTGACGGGAGAGAAAAGACCATTGCGAGCACGACTTGAGTACTCCTCAGTACTCAGCATGCCACTTTGACACTAACACGGTGAAGCAACGGACGAGTCCGCGTGCCGCCTTTACTTATCCGTGAGCTTGAGGTTTGTGCCTGAGTCTGTCTGTCTTGGCTTGCTTTCTTGCTTTCTTTCTTTCTTCACGGCTGATCAGACAAGGAAACATCCTGCGCGCCGCTAACAGGAAGACATCACGAAAGGAAAGTGAGCAATAGGGTGAGGAGGAGTGAAGGGAAAAGAAGGAGATAAAAAAGGAGGAGATAAAAAAGAAAAGAAAAAAAAGGAAAAAGGAAAAAGGAGCACGATGGAGACGATGGAAGTGATGAAAGGTGCAGACGGGAGCAAAAACCAAAAGAGACGATACGACGCTGGAGAGACAGTTTTTCTGTGTCACAAACTGGAGACAGCCTGTCTCTCGGTATTCAGAAGGCAGAGGAGGAGGAAAGGATTCTTCAAAAGGAAAGAAGGAAAAGATGACGAGGGGGGTATGCGTATATGCGTATTCCAGCGAGTGAGAGCGATGTGTTGAGAGGGAGAAGAGTGGCTTGACTGGCTCAACAGCCTGCGATGACACCTTGTTACACTTTTTGCCTTGTCTTTGCCTTCTGTCTCACACCCCACCCCCTTTTCTCTTTTCTCTTTCCTCTCTTCAGTCAGTTTTTCACAGACTGTGCCCTGAAAGTCTCTGCCCACAGCTGCAGTGCCACCACAACTGCCAGAGACCAGAGACCAGATACCAGAGAACGTTCCCATGTTTTGGCGGTCTTTTGCTTCTGTCGGATGGCTGGGCTGTCTCGAAACGGCAATGAGCAGCTGTCGACATGCTCTTGGGTGGCAAACAGGAGGGAAGAGGAGCGGCGAGAGGAGGTGGGAGACCAGGGGCGTTGACCGGGGCGAACGACGAAGATAGACCGTAGTCCCGGCTCTCTGACACCCCTTCCCTCCTCTGTCCCTCACAAGACAGAAGAGGAAACTGCACAACCTCGACAAGACTGAAAAGGGTGAAGAAGGGGCAAAAGGGGTGAGAGGGACGGACAGGGATGAGCTGGCGGTCGATCCTCTTTCCTTTTTCTTACCACAGCACTCCGCACATGTACTGAAGACTCTTGAGTCTCCTTTGCCTTTGCTATCCACCCTTTACAGCCGTTGGATGTGAGACGAACCACCAAGGATTGCCTCTCTTTTTTCAGTGTCACTTTCTTTTTTCTTTCTTTCTTTTTTTTCATCTTTTTTTTATCTTTTTCTCTTTTTCTTCTTGTATTCACTTCACAATATGATGTGTCATCTTTTCGATTAACTTCAGCCCAGTCGACTTCATCGACCTGTCTGACTTTGACCCCTTTAGGAGACTTTCGGCGCCGTGCAATCGCAATCGAACATGAAGGGCGACGGACTTGCCAATGACGGACTTGTGCCGTCGGGTCAGGCCCGCCATTTTGTCTCATTACCTCATTGTCTTTTGTTCCCTTTTTCGTGGGCCTTGTCCCCGTCTGTCTCTCGTTTAATTCAATGTCTTGAGCGGGATATAAGAATGATGTGCAGAGAATCCTCGTTCACATCGCGATGGCATTCATCGACAACGTTTCAGCTGGGATCAAACACGGGCGGCAGAGACAAAACGGTAGGAAGAAAGGCTATCGTAACTCTATTTTGAACACGCCATACGTCGTAAAGTGCATCGTCTATCAGAAACACATTCACTGTAGGGAGACTGTGAAATGTTCGTATGCGCAGAAGGGAGAGATGATAATAAGATTGTAGATTGATGCTTCTCCGCATGCCTCACCGTCATCAGCCATTTGATATTGATGCATCGCCGCTGGATTTGCTTTCCCGGGAAACAAAACACTGGCAAATTGCGAGTTTGATATTGAATCCTTACGACTTTACATTGCTGCCCCTGCCGATATTGAGTGGCACAAAATTAACAAGACTAAACTGTAATAACTTACTGGTATTGATCCCCTCAGATCCCGTCTCGCGACCATATACCATCTCTGGGATCACTTGGGTATCCTGTGATCATCTCGAGATCATCATTGCTGCAACGGTTTCTCATTGTTCTTTCAGCGATCGGCCAGCCCCCAACCCGGAGTACTTTAACCAAATACTTTATCCAGAGTCCCCAGATCACCCAAATACCCATCTAAGGAATACAGAATACCCAAATACCAGAACCCCATACTCTGATCTGCACAAAATTTACAATCCACCCCCAAAGACCCAGCGTCAAGTGAACAGGGCAAGCTATTCCCGTGTTCGAGGTAAAGCACTTCCCGGGTATCTTTACTGTGTACTCAAAGGGCGAACATTACAAAAGCACAAAATATGACGATCGCGGAAAATACCATGGAATGTACCACGTCCCTTTGACGACAACCGACAGCTGAGATGTCGATAATGCCGTCCTGGAGAGCATTCCGAATCTGATCTTACCTTAACCACGGCCATGTCTGGTTTCCAGGGTCCTCCCCATCCATTCCCTTTGTTCGACGATGATCTTTGACGATGATCGTTCACGATGGTGTTTTTTCTACATGTTCTTACTGTGCTATTTGTCTCTGCAACAATGCATCACAACGCTGTCGACATTATTCTCTTGTCTCCTCGTACGAGAGAATGTCTATCAAGCCCGCCAGACTCTTGTTTCTTTGTTCGCCGTCCATTGTTTCCATTCTTCACCCGTGCGTCGCCCGTGCTTCACCGTGCTTCACCCGTGCTTAACCCGTACTTCTCCTTTCTTCTCTTCACATTTCTTCTTCTCCAAGATGCTCAGACGTGCTCCGACGGCTAACCTGGACGGCGAGGTGATCGTCTAACAAAAGTGTGGAGCACGTTGAGCATGTGCGGTTGCATTCACTGAATGTGCCTTTGATTTTCCATTTCCAGCTGCCCGGTTAAAGGAATGGCGATAACCACTGCAGGTGCTGATCACTTTTATTTTGTGCAAAGACTACGACACACTCTTCACCAACAAAGGACTAAGAGCTTAAGCTTCGGCCTGACTCTAGTGACGACAGCAGAAAGCAATCAAGCAATCAAGCGTCCTCTTCTAGGAGCTGTACAAATCGTACGATGGTACGATTTGCGAGAGGTCGGATGGGGTCCGGGCATTGTTTGGTTCGTCTTGAGCAGAAGACTAAGCCTGGAGAGGAGAGGATGGGCAAAGACTACATTGAAAGAAAAAGAAATAAAGTAAAAGAAAAGTAAACTAAAAGTAGAGAAGGCAAAGAGAGAACGCACCTGCAGAAGCGTCACGGGCCAGCTTCCGTGCTGCTCTTTCTTGGTGTGCTTGGTGTGCTTGGTGTGCAGTCCACCGTGTCGGCGTTGAAGCTTTGGCCCTTTTGGGCTTTTCTTCTGGGCACCGCTTTGCAGATCACCAAAGTCAGTCTCCGTAAGTAAATCATAGCAGAATTGGTGCACACCCGCTTGATTTGATATCTCGCTGTCAAATTATATCAATTGTAATTTTATGTCATTATGTTTGTTGAATTTGTTTGCTGTTCGACAACAAAATATAGTGAGGATATAGAAACGCATGGTCGCATTTTGCAAAGCAACGCCAGCAGATTTGATATCGGCCTTTCTAGACCAGCGGAATGAAACGAAACAGCGCAGCAACGAAACCAGGTAATAAACGAAACAAATGCGGAAATAACACTGGGAACTACGGACTCAAATAATCAAATATTCAAAAAATCAAATAGCAAATATCAGACTACAGAATGCAACCTCTTTGCATGTTAGTGACTGACAATGTCCCTTTCTTCCAAGTTTTGTGAGATATCTGAATCTCCCCAAAGCTTCCTGCCTCTCTTTCGTTCACCTTTGCATAAGATAGTGTGCCTCTTTCTCTGCCCCTATCACGCTCCCTTCCGCCTTTTCGGAATTTTCTTATTTTTATGTGAGGTTGGCGTCGTTGATGTCTCTGGCGTCGTTGGCGTCGTTGGCGTCGTTGGCGTCCACCCCTTGCGTCGATGTCGAACCGCTTTTTTACTCTCCTCTGCAATGTCTCTCTTTCATCTGTACTTTTACTTCGACACCCTTTCGTCAAAAGTGTACACAGTAGTTGCTGTCTTGAAGCCGAGCCTCCTTACGCAAACTATCACGTCCGTCGTACTCGTTCCCCGTGCGTCGTGGGGCGGCTAGTCCTAGCACACAGACAAAAAAGACTGTCAATGACAGATGTCCGGTTGACAGCCGTCGGTTGACAGAGTGGCAGTTGCAAGTACGACGTGTGTCCACAAGCCGCAGATGTCCGCAGGAGCAAACACCCCAGACGGGCTCCATAGTGACAAGATACCACTGTGGCACTACTGTGTAAGTACTCCGTACTCTTGAGCAAAGACCCATCTTCAGATCTCAATCTCCAACCCGGCAATGCCGTTACGGGGAATACGTCTTGGACGATTTGGAGCGTTTGGGAAACGTCTGTTGGCAGGTCTTGGGTGGTACTCTCCGGGAAGGTTGAAGAGACACATGTACTGAGTAGTAGCGCGCTTTGCGTTCTCAAACAGCCTTCTCTCTTTTTGTGAACGGCAATACGAGTTTGAGAGAGAGCCTTGCCCCTGAACCGTTGCATAAAAGGAACCAAGTAAGATGATGATAGTATGGGGTAATTAGAGGTGAGTGGGTGGGAATATACATGTACGGAGTAAGTAAGATAGAGGCTGCGGATAGAGGATGGAGTGAAAAGACGGATTGCATCACTTGACAGTCACTGGAGTCTTGACTCGAGTCTTTTTGAAATCACCAGACGACACGGCAAACGCCGAGCAGGCACATAATTTAAAATAAGCATCGACATAGAAAGTGACGGTAGTGGGGAGGGGCACACATGCATACAGTATGCAAATAACATGGTTGCCAGCGGACGAGAATGAGAAAAGGCTGTGACGAAATAAAAAAATAAAATTATAGTCGGCTTTTCGACGGCTCTTCTATTTTTTCCTTGTGTTGTCTTTTGGGTCGATGCCGTAGATTTTGGTGTTTCCGTTGCCGGAGTTGTCGTCGAGTTCTTCCGTTTTTGTTGACGTGTGGACTTATATCAAGATGAGATGCCACGGCAAGCCGACTGACAGGTGACCCTTGCTTTTTTTTTTTTTTTTTTTTAATCTTGCAAGGGTTGATGTTGCGGGCATTGTCTGTGGGTGGTCATCTTGGGCCATCTTACCGTCTTGGGGCGGTTGGGATGTCGTATTCGCCGAGGATACAATCTACAAAAACAAAGAAACTGGAAACAGTGGGAAAGTTTGGGAAACAAAATGTTGCATGTTTGGTGCTCTTTTGCTACATACTCACCAAGAAATGCGGTGCAATGCCGGAGAAGCTGTCAATGACGCCAAAGGTGCCGTTGGAATGTAAACTAGGAGAATTATTTCCTTTTTCTTTGTACCCATGTCTTAAAGTACATCGTAAGTAAGTCGCACATTTATCTGTTTTCTTTTACCTTTGGCTTTTTGTTTGCCTCCTCTTTTTTTGACAAAAATGGGGACTATCAAGGAAACAACCCGGCCAAAATGAGATGACAGATGGGATGAGATTGGATGAGGAAGAAAAAAGAGAGAAAAGGCTGCAGTCGGCCGAGACTGTTAGCTCTCGGGAGTATGTCAGATGTGAAGATGTTGAGCCCAAAATCATTAAATCATCATGTCAAGCCGAGCCCTGTCGACTGTGGTGTTGACCCCCGTCAACAGGCAAGACAAAAAAAAAGAAAGTTGTGAGAGTGCGGCCGAGACACCGCCGTTGTAATCTCCTCCGCCTTTTTTACTGGGTCATTTTCCTCTCTTTTCGGGCTAGACAAGACCCAAAAGACCCAAAAGGCCCAGGGCCAAGGGCAGGGAGGGTCGTAAGTCCCGGCAGCTGTGCACTGGTGCTAACCGTCTTTGTCGACTTGTGCTGTTTTACATTGCTGCTTTCTTGTTTGTGAGGGAGACTCGGGGCGAGTTGGTGGTGGACAGTGCTGTGTTTCAGTTCTGTTGTGAGCTTCAATACTCCATAGACCACTGGAGGCTGGACCTGCCGACACCGTTTACAGCGTTGCACCCTCTGTGGACAACGTCACTGATGGGAAACCGCACAAACCCCATCCCCCATCTCGCTGCAGGCACTCAATGGAAGTCAATCCGTCCAAAATACCACCCAAAATCAAATCATCCTTGCCGGACACCCATGTCACGTACGCCATCCTCCCAACCGCAACCGCATCCTCTTTCCACTCTCTCCACTAACTTTCTCACTTTGCCTTCACTCTTCTGGTTCCTCGTCTTTTAAATTTTCTTTTAACCAGGGTCGACCTGACCTATGGCGCACTTGCTTGTCGTCGACGTAATGGCCCGTATTTGAATTGAAGACTTGAGTCAAGTGAAGACAAGACGAAGTCTCTGCGTGCACTGAACTGCCTTGACATGCCCCACACCTCCAACTTCAGTCTTGTTTGTTGTCTTCTCTCTCAAGAGACTCTGGCCCACTCGGGCCGCTATGTTTGATTGGCGACAGGGGGTCTTTTTCGTTCAGTGGACACCTGAACGTCTGTGGGAAACCAGCGGGTGAATTCAGATCATTTTAGTGGACATTCTGTGCATACGGAACAGTAATGTCTGGGCTGGACATCTGCTGCGAGATTGTGTCTCCTGCTCTGGCTGCAGTAGCGCTAAACAAGAAAGAGTGGACAAGAAAAAGAAAATATGCTTCCCAGCTCCCACCATCCCACCACCCACAGGTCCCACCACCCACAGGGAGAGGCTAGCTTTGAAGGGAGGAAGAGCGACAACGGGAGGGAGAGCGACAGAGCGACAGAGCGACAGGGACCCATTCTCCATTCTTCCATTTTACGCCCGACACGGGAAACGATCGGCGGGCTTTGTGCGCACGACATCTCTGCCGAGGGTTTGTGGAAGAAGGACAGGGCATTGACAAGAGAGCGATGGAGATGAAGGAAATATCAAATATCAGATGCGACGTCAGTTGTCGAGACATAGGATGAGTTTTTGAATTCAAATGACCGTGGATTGTTTGAATAAATTCAAATGCAAGCTCGAATAATTCACACAAAATGCGGTGTGCACATTTGTATATTTTGCATATTTTACACATTTTTTGGACGTTTCCTAGTATCGGAGTAATTCACAGTTGGCATCGGAGCACAAATACCCCGTTTTTGCGGGTAACAAAAGAAATTCACGGCACTTGACACGCAAGAAAAGAAAGGCAAGAAATGCATTTTCATTGTGCAAATTCACAACGAGAAATCGAATTTTGAATTGGCAAAATTCCAGCTGTGAGAATTCTGTTTCCTTTCTTTTGTTTCGTTTTGACGCTGCACAGGGGACTTTGTCCTGTGGCGGAGGCCGGAGCTCTCGCCGACGACATATGAGTGGTTGATGCAGGGAAGGAAAAGAAGAAATATGAAATAGAGAGAGAGAGAAAGAGAGAGAGAGCAAGAAAAAGTACCATTGGTTCTTGTCCTGCATTTTCTGTTCCACGACATCCTCTCATGCAGTCTGAGCCTGCACGCAACGCATGGGATTTATGTAGGACAATGTACAGAAAACCGGTCTTTTGCTGCACCTTTTCTTTTCTTTTTTGTATTCCTTTTCTACCGTCTTCCCAGCATCCCCAACCCCTATCCTTGTCCTTGCTTTGTGTCCCGTCCCGCGTGCAAGCATGAACATACCCTGCGTGTTGGCGTGTTGTGCGAGGGTACAAAGCAAACACAATAATACAATAACACAATAATACAGGGACATAATAAGTTCAAAGTACATGGACACAGTGAGATACAAAGGATTCAGATTTACCTACACAGAATACGCATGTCGGTGCCAGCCTTGGATCAGCACAAGCTGGGAGTTGTCAGCATGCATCTGCATCGTTTGTTGGTGGCACTCGAGAGCTGAAAGAATATTGTGAAAGACATGCAGGGCTTGGGAGGCTGTGATTTGTTGGGTTCGGTTTTTTGGGTCAAGGTCAAGCCATGTCCAGCCGTGTCCAGGCCCAAGTGTCCAAGCCATGTCGTCACCGTTTTCTTTTACGATTCAGATACGAAGAAAACCCGTAAAACGTCCAGGCTCTGAAAAGTACATGTACGAGCTTTACGTTCACGAAAAAGCAACAAACGGCTTTATTGTTTGCTTTTTTTGTTTCGTTTCATTCACGGAATATTCTCGTCACATCTCGTTATTGTATCTCATCTCGGCGTTTCTTTGTGACCCCCAAACCTCGTGACGTTGGAACAGGCAATCGATAAGAAAAAGGGTCATGGAAATAATGAATAAAAAATAAAAAGTGTAAAGTAAACACATAAAACCAACATCACCAGCACCAACTCAGTTAAAGCTTCCCAAAACAGTTGTAAGAGGCGCCCGGCAGTGGCCCGGTTGTGACAGGCTGACAGCATCGTCTTTTTGTGCATCTGCATCCGTGCATCCGGGCCTTTTCGCAGCCATGTCTGAGTTGTGCAGCCTCGTTTTGTTGGAGCTCCTTTCTTGGGCTTGTTCATTTTGTTCCTTCTTCAGTCGAACTCCCTTTTTCGTATTTTTTCTGACGGTGTGGTCATCTCATTTCTCCTGCCCTGGAAAATGACTACAAAATAGCGGCATTGCTTCGACTGCTCACTGTTTGTTTACTTGGAGATAGTGACATTGCCAACATTGGCAGTGTGGACAGGCCCCGTGTGAGGAGAGCCAAGCTTTTTGCTATTTTGTTACTGCTTTTGACGTCGGCGACCTGCGCGTCAAAGAGTCTTTTGGGGCCATTTTGGTTCGTGGGAGGGGAAGGGAACGGCTCTTCTTCGCTCTAATTTAACTTTGCACGCAAAATGCAAAAGGACAGGCTTCACCAGAGTGTGTTGACCCAAAAGGCTGGGGTGACGGGGGTGGACGACATGGGGGGCATTTTTGGTCCAGTCTACGACTTACATGTCCAGTGTGAGCCGATCCAAGGCTGTCGGTACTGGTAGGCGAGGGCAAAAGAACCCGGGAAGACCCAAAGACCCAAAGACCCAAACCAAAACGACAAGAAAGGAAAGGGAGAGAGACAATCTTTTTGGCAAATCTTGACAATCTTGACAATCTTGGGGGCGGGAGGGAAGGGAAGGACACCGCCTGAGAAACCAGTAAACCAAAACAGAAAAGACTGGCCAAAGAGACCCAAAATTCAAAAGCCAAGCCAAAATCCCAGAGGCGACCGGGGTTGTTTTGTGAGGAATGCCCAAAACAGAAATGAAGAGCATAGCAAATAACAGAAACAATCTGAACTTCGAAAAGCTCCCGAGTCAGCAATGTCAAAAAGGAATGGACGGATCGGGGGACAAGGGCGTCTGAAGGACATCACCGTTGGCGCATCTGCACATTGACTCGCATCCTTGCAGACATCCTAGCACCTCATCTTGCTCATCTTGTTCATCTCTCTCGTCTTATCCTCTGCATTTTCTCCCTCACCGTTGAATTTGATGTGAGTGGGCTCGCGCGGGAGAGTGTCGAAAACCACAGACAGTGGATTCGTTAGTTTCTCTCCAGTCTCCTCAGTCTCCTCCAAAACAACAAAACAACAAAACTTGTCCTTTTTGAGCAGGCGGCGTCTTGGTGTTGTTGGTCGAGGTTGTTTGATGACCTTTCTGGGTCGTTAAACAGGGTCTTGAGGGTCTTCTCCGGGTTACAGACCACCTAACGCAAAGCACAAGGCGCACGATGGCCCGTTACTGACACGAAACAGAGGAAATAATACGACATATAATAAAATCAAATAAAAAGGCAGATTGGGCCAACGGGGACTCCGTGCGTCAAGTCGAAGAAACAAAGTCGCAGAAACAAAGAAGCGAAGTAACGAAACAAACGAAGCAAAACGCAATGTGACAAACTGACGTCGTTGAGTCTTGGATTTTTTTTTCTCAGACTCCTCCTTCGTAAACTACGATAAATTAATTTCTCTTGCAATCTCTCATCCAGACCCGATACCTGGCCAGTGGAAGTGGGCTCTTGTCTCTTGGTATTGTCGTCTCTTGTGATGGAAAAGGCAACACGGCTGTTGACGGTTATGCAGGTGAACTTTATTTGTTCTTTTTGTGAGGGGCTTTATTTGATTTTTTTTTTATTCTCTCAGCGTACTCCGCAAATTATCATTATCGTGAATTGCGATGGATCGTTTGTCGTTGGACCCTTGCTTCGTGGTATTTGTTATTTGTTATTTGTTATCTTTTATTCCTATTTTCCCTATTTTCCTGTCATCCTATTCCCCTTTCCCTTGACTTCCGGAGGAATTGTTGTCTTACCAGGCTGCGAAGGATTTCGTCGTTGTTGTCCTTTTGGCCTTTCGTTCTCCCCTTTCCCAGCAAATTCCAAGGCACAAAAGCCTCTAATAAATCCATCGGCAGGGTTCTCCTGCCGGGCCTTGTCCCTGACCTTGACCATGTCATGTTATTTCTGGCATCTTGTCTCTTTTGTTGTTTATTTTCAGAATTACTCCCTGCCGTGACGATGGTCCAAGTACGCAGTACGACGTACTCCGTACTTTGTAAATCCTTTGCTAAATTCCCTGCCCTTCTCCAATTCACCATTCGTCATATGATTTTGACGACACTGTCGTGTGTCAACGACTGATGTTCAGGCACTTCAGGCATTCTCCCATATCCTCCCTCCCTCTAACAAGTCTGTCGTTGTCGTCGTCTTTTGTCGTCTGTCAACCCCCATCAAATCCAACCTCAACTCCCACTGATCCACTGACCCACTCAGTCCCCACTGTTGACCATCCACCCCTGTCCTTTTCCTCTCTTCGCCCTTGTCACCCTCTCTTCAAAGTCTTTCAGAGTCTCCTTCACCCTCCTCCCCCACCCTTGCATTCTCCACGGTGGCATCGGGCGGGTAAGCTTGGTCTGATGGTGCGACACACCCCTGTCTACTCCTGTGGGGATGGTCCTCGAATGCGCGCGCCTCTGGTTGGCTGAACGCAAACTCACCTTGCCAGTCCAGCCCAGTGTCTTTTTTCTTTTGTGAGAGAGGACAGTCTTGGTGCGTGGGGTCGGCCAGGACTGCCCGGCCCTTGGGAAATTTGGCAGTGCTCGTCATATAAAATATAAAATAAAAAATGAGAGAAAAAAATAACCAGGGAGGACGAACAAGACACAAAGACAGGGCATTTATCTTGCAATTACACTATTTCTGTTACACTATTTCTGCATAGCCATCACGGGCACAAAACTTTCAGGAAACAGAGGAGACAGAGGAAAAGACCACAAAAAACAGCCTCAGTTTGCCCGCAAGAAGCACGGACTGCCGACGCGCCGCCGTGTCCACATCCGCGTCCTGCGCCTCTTCCTCAATGTCCACAATCTGCAATGCACCGTCCAGCGAGTGTTCTGTGCGCTGGGGATGGATTGAGGTGGATTACGAGTTCACAAGCCTGATAGCAGACTCGCCTTGTCTCCAAAGACAACGTCGAATACAACATACACTAAATCTTGAATACGGAAATACTATGCGCTTTGTGAAAGAGCCAAATCCGAAAGAGCGCGGTATGATGTGGATTCTGTTCATGTCGAGTCCAGCCTCTTCCGTCTTAAGTTCGTCCCCATGCCGCGTGCGACTTCACCAATCCAGCACTAACAGAATCTCAATCTCAACAATCGGTTGACTGCCGGGGTCGGCGAGGCATCACCGTACCGAAATCGTACTGAATTAACGGATAAAAGACAAAAGACAACGGAAAAGGGAAAGGGGAGCACTGCTCACTAACAAGAGAGATGGCGATGATCGTCATTCCCAGTCCCAGCTGCCGTCACTTGGGAAGTGGAGGTGTGGACTGTGAGGAAAGGAGCGCACTGGAGCACTGGACGAGCCGAACACTGTTGTGCTCTGGATGATCGTCCTCGCCTGTGAGCCTTACCGTAGCGTGTGCAACGCGACGTGACACTGAAAACGTTTGGCAGGTGTTCAGTTGGCAGGCGTTGAGTCGTTGAATTCAACGTGCTTTTGGGTGCCGTTCTTTTGCATTGGTCTTTGCATGAATTGATATCGCATTAACGACGTAATGTTCAGCTGTCAATTCTGTCAATTGGCGTCTTGTGCGGGTCTTTGTCGTTACCATTTCCCTTTTCGTCAATTTACCCTCTTTTCTTTATTCTTTTATTCTCCGTCAACATCAACCAGAAACTCCACTCAACACTTGCCGATGAAATGGCAAATGACGCTGTCATGTTGGAAAATAATGAACAATTAAAGAAAAACATCAGAAAACATCAGAAAATATGGGTTTAACTCGCTTTCCCTTCGCCTGTGACATTGTCATCTCTTTCAGCTTCGTTTAGAGCTTCTTTGGTGCTTTTTTTTTTTTTGGCGTCTCCTATGTACTTTTTCGTTTTTCGTCTTCTCTCTGTCTTCCCTCTTTCTGTCATCCATCTCGCCACAGGAACGATACAGCCTAGCTCGTATCCCAGCACGGCGGGCCTCTTCTGACTCGTAGTGCAGGGCCGGCCTGTCACTGGTGTACTCTGTAAGTCTCTTAAGTCTTTAGGTTGTCGTTCTTCGTGTTCTGTCAAGACTCAAGACAAAGGTCATCTGGTTTGGCGTTTGGCGTCGTCGTCGCGGTTCCTCGCGCCTTCCTTGTCGGTTCTAGTGTTTTTGGTTGCCAGCTGCATCTGACTGCAAGTGGAGGCAGCATCTCTACAAAAGTACTTTTGCTGTTGGTCGCCGACATGCATGAACGGCTGCTTTCCAGTTGGACCTCTGGCGTTATGGCGTTCATCGGTCCGTCTGTTTGATGGCGTCTGTTGGATGTTGGCCCTACGCCAGTGTTACTCGCCTGTTATTGTCACGCACCGTTATTATTATTATTATTATTATCATTATTGTGCCAATCATTTCAACACCAATATCACGTTGACTGCTTGTCATCCCATACCAGTCCAAGACATGCATCTCATCTGAATCAACAGCCTCAACGACAGCTCAACGACACCGTGTCATTGTTTCCGTTCCTTCTTCGTGTCTATCTCGGCAGAACTCTGGGATTTCTAGGATTTCTGGGAGTGCTCTGTGGGTGAACCATTCAAGCCATTCCAGTCTTGGAGGCCTACTGCGACCAAGAGCAGATTTTTATTGTCTGTGTGGCAGCCATTCACATCGTTTCCCAGGCAAGACTGCTTTATTGACGGCACTTCCCCGTCTTTACAGTCTTAACAGCTGCGTTATGGCGATTAATGACGGGGGCCAATTTAAGATTTGCCCTGCGTTGACAGATTGACACCAAAAAGACACCAAAAGACACCAAAAGACACCAAGAAGATGTACCAATTGGCAGTCAGAGACCTAGAAAGACCCAGATCCACCTGGTCCAAAGTGGGAAAGTGGAGATGTTTCAGGTCATTCAAATTTGGGAATTTGGGAATTTGGGAATTTGAATTGGTTTCTGGGATCGTGCTCTCACCCAATTTGGGGCTCTCACTCTCCCTCTTCATGGGGGCATGCCATAATTTACTGTGAACAGGGGTTACCATTGATAGAAATGCAGGCAAAAATTGAACCCCAAGTACGACGTATTACGGAGTACATGGTAAAGTACTGCGTAAATAGGGGTCATGTCACCGGGAGATATCCTCCAGATACTGAGGTAAAGCGGCACCCGAAATCAAGAATCAAGAAACAGAACAAGACCAGAACTCGAGCACAAGCTTTTGACTTGCATCCCGAACCTCTTGCCGGCTTGTCGTGTCAGTCTTTTTCTGTCTTGTCAGGCCCAGTATTAATTTGCGCCAGGCCGAAAACCCAACTTTCTCTTCCTTGAGAACCGAAGGTCACGTTCAGTCACTCGATCACGCAATCCTCGGTGACCGAGACTGTGTTCACAAAGTATATTTTCTACTTCTATTTTCCTCGGGTGTTGTCTCAAGTAATTTGTAATTCCTTGCTGGCGCTTGTGTCCTCGCGGGTCCCAAAGCAGTGCTGGCTCTTGCCTTTTGTCCCCCAGCGCTCCTCCCAAACTAGCGGCGGCTGCGCGCAAGGCTAGCCTTGGGGAGCAAGAGCGTAGACGGGAAGTGCAAGTGCAGGGCGGGAAGGAGCAGGGGTCAGGTCTGTCAGAAAGCCAGAAGGAATAAGGAATGGTTGCCAAAATGACCACTGGAGGAAGGCACGATGGAGGACGACGGAGACCTGGTGCCAAATACAGCAGGCGACGGAAAGGCGGGAGGGGCCACAAAGTCTGTCCACAAAGGGAAAGAAACAGGAGCTTTTGTCCGACAGGAAAGGAAGTGGCGATTGACGACTAACAACCTCATTCAACGACATGCCAATATTGCGAGTATTGACGGCCTCGGCGACGTATGCTGTATCGTCCATTTACCGCCACTTTGACGAACTGACGTTTCTGTCCTATCGTCCGGGTTTTCTTCTGGTCTGTGTACTCCGTACATGTATTAGCACCCCGCAGTCTGTCATCATCGATTGCACAGCCGCAAGGGGAAGGCAACATTTGACAGTAAAAAAGGAAGAAAAAATAATTTAAAAAAAAAAAACCACGGAGCGGGCTCCGACCTCCCTTGTACCACAGTATTCCTCCCCTTTGCGGCGTGCCGTCTGACATATGAAGACCGAGGCCATCAGCCGAAGCCATTGAGGAACCGCGATTTGTGAACTTGAACCTTGAACTTGAACCAAAAACAAGGTGACGCTTCCTCCTCAGATAAAGCACGGCCCCGCAGTGGCCAACTTTTGATCTCGCTTTTGATTTTCACTTTACCGAGTACTCCGTACATTATCTTGCAATCACATGTTGACACCGGCCACAGGATTAATCACAGCCTTCGTCAACGTCGCACTCTGGCCAAAGCGGTGTCCAGCTGGTCTTGAAACTGGCGCACGCTCGCTTCTTACTGGTTGACGCCGACACAAGCTGGCGCTGGCGTCCAAGCTGTTGGAAAGCAAAGAGGATTAAATCTCAAACTTGAAGGAAGCAACGTCAAGTCGTCTCTCCCGTGCCTTGGAAATGGAGACATGGAGATGGAGAAACACTATCAAGCTAACAAGCTAACAGCTGCTGCGCCTTCCTCCCGGCTCCGTTTGGCGTCTCTTGTTGCGTTCCGGTTCCTGTTCGTTTCTTTTGGCTCCCATTCGGCTCCCATTTTGGTCTGTTTTCGTCTTTGTTAGTTCCCATTCTGGCGTCCGTCGCCCTTGGGCCCTGTGCAAGGCCAGGTTCAGCGGGAGGGGGGGGCAAATGAGGGAGAAAGAAAACCAACAAACTAAAAAGAAAGAAAACATAAAGAAAGCATAAAAAGAAAATAAAAAAGGAACGAAAACGTTCAATCAAGGACATCAACGATATTGACATGGAGGGCAGAGGAGTTCTTTTCTGGCTGTTTGCCGTCCCAAAGCGGACATGGCGCGTCCTTTTAGTGCAGTTCTGGCAGTTGGGCAGTTGGGCATTTGTGCAGGGCCGGGGGTGATGAGCTGAAGCTTGCACAAAACGAGACAAACAAGTTCTGCGGATACCTCTTTTGGGCAGTCGCTCACTGAGACTCGGTCAACTTTCTCGCTCCACTGGGCCACCCACTGGGCCACCGGCTTCGATCCTTGCTCCCGCGAAAAGCTGATGGTGTCCTGCCGGTCCTCCTTTTTTCGAGGAATTGAATTTGGTGGCGGACGTGCGTCAGAGGCTGACAAGAGGCAAGATAACGCAACCCCTCAGTCGTCCTTCTCTGGCCAGTAGATGACAGGGGTTAGGCAGGTTCGACAGGGTATAGAACCGCGAGTGGATGTATTCGACGTAGCCTTTTGTCTTTTTTTGTCCCTTTCGTCTTTTTATCCTTTTCGTCTTTTTCGTCTTTTTTCTTCTTTTCCACAGTCAGGCCTGCTCTTCTTTGGTCGCCGACCACCATCTGCAATGGTGGAGATGGGTGGCAGGGGTGGCAGCCAAAAGGAAACAAGGGAACAAGGGACAGGTCGAGACTCAAAGACAACGTGATGCACTTGACTTTTTAAATGTTGACTTCAAAGACGAGTGGAGTGGTCGACGAGAAGTTGACAAAAAATCAACCGGCACAATGCAATTGTGTAGGTTGGTGTAGAAGGGACCGGTTACAGTTATTTTACGTTGTTATAGTGACTTTAATTTTTTATCCCTTTTTTTTTTAATTTTCGATATTTAGTATTCGTTTTAATTCATTGTAGTTTCCCAAAATAAATTAAAAATGAATAGAGGACAAAAGACATATCACGACTTATTCTACACCTTAGCATATATCGAACAAACTCTAATATTCGGTCTGATTGAGCTTCTCCGGACATCTCTTCTTTATATCGCCGTGATTCTTTTGTATGGAAATGGTAAAACGAGCGAGGAATGTACTCGCGACAACGAGGCTGCGGAAGGGAGTGTAAAATATCGAAATGACAGCAGCCTTTATCTAACAGCCGCGGCACAGCTTTGATAGAAAACGTCCACGAAAACGAAGACAAAGTGCCAAAGCGAGAGCGCTGACAGGTAGAAATATGCCGAAGAATAGCACGAATAGCACGAATAGCACTAATCGGTAGCCAGGGGCAAGGGGCGAGAGGCGTTTTTTCCCTACACAACATAAGGCGAAGAAAGGGGTACAGAGTAATTCGTACTCTGACGGTGAATGGACAAATGGAATTACCCAAAAGAAGCACGCGTGAAAAAACAAAAAATAAACATCAAAAAAATCAACGAAAATCAAAAGACTCATGCTTGCACAATAAAGTGCTCACTTTCCGAGTCTTCAACGGTAGATGCCGTTTCCTCAGAATGATGTCCACATTGACGATTGACATGCTCGATATGCCTATCTGATTTCCCCTTTCCTTATTCTTCACTTACACGGAGAGTTTCGTCAAGACGGGGTACAAGCCCGCGTCCGCCTTCTTCTTTCGGCTTTCGTTGCCCCTTTTCTCACCTTTCTGGGTTTTCTCTCTTTTCTTCGGAGGACTCTTCAGATCGTCGTCGATTAGTTTCGTCTTTTCTTTTCCTGGGACCAAGCTCCGTTACTGGAGGGGGCCCCCTTATCCTCTTTGCCGTTATCCCATAAAGTCCAATACCCCATATTTTGTGCCTAGTTCGTCGTCCATCCTTGCACCTTTACACCCCCCTGTGGCTCCCTTACATCGTACAGTTTACCCCCTCCTTCGGTGTTTGCCTTGGGTTCCTTTTGGTTTCCCTTTTGGTTTTTGGCACCCCTATTTTTCGTCTATCTTCTATCGGAATCCAATGCACCTGAAGACAAGCCTCGACACAAGGAGCGCGACTGTTTCAATGGGCTGGCTCTCTGCATTCTGGGGGCTGAGCGTTCAAGTACCGGAGCCAGTGGTTTTGTATTTTCGCTCGCAAACCCCCAAACTCCCTCTGAAGCCCGTTACGGCGTAGTGCGCTTCCCCTCTAAAACTCAGAAGAGTAACTGTCTGCCCATCACTGTGCATCTCCCTTTTCCCACCCAACGGGCCACAGGCTTTAGGTTCCTGTTCGGTCGAGGATCGGCAGGCGGCACATCCGCAATGGGAACAGGAGAGGAAGCCGCTCTGCCACTCCGGTCATTCGCGCCACTCTTTTCGTTTCCAACAGCACGGGGAAGATGGAAGATGTGCAAGATGATGTTCATATGGATACTTTAACCGAAAGATGGACGGAGTACTCCGTACAGATGTGCAATCAGATGCAAAGGACAGGCATCATGTCTCTAACGTTGTCGTCAGTAACATCACTTGAGCATCATAGGATCGGTGTAAGTGTATGTCCAGAGTCGAATAGTGCTGCAAAATGTAAGAAAAGTGAATAAAATAAAAAACAAAAAACATACACATACACACAATAAACAGACAAGTGAACACTCCAATAAAGACCCTGATTGTCACCAGCATCCTCCCTTCACTTGTCATTTGTCACGTTTGCAGCATCTATCTAGCATCCAATCCTTCGCGGGTCCGTGGCCGTTGGACAGAAGCATGGGCATGAACTGGTCCGAGCAGGGAGGCAAGAAAAACGAAAAGAATGAAAAAGAATGACAGAAAAAAAGAGAATAGCCTCGGCCATGTTCACCGTCTGTTGTCGTCTCTGTTTCTCTCGTTTTTGAATGCTTCTTATCCTGTCTTCACCATCCACAATCTTCACACCCATCCCCCATCCTCCATCCGCCTCCCCTCCATCATCATCACGAACCCCTGTCGCTCTTCTTTTCTGTGCCCCTCTTTCCCTACCCGCTGCGCGCATCTTCCAACCCTTTTCGAACAAGGTGAGGTTGGGGTTTGGGAACGACGACAAGACCCAGCCCAGACCCAGACCACAGACCCAGACTGTACACAGTAGACGCAGACGCAGACGCAGACGCCAGATGAGCCTAAAAAGCAGACAAGGAACAGGGAAGTCGGAAAGTCGACAGCACAACAAGAAAAGAGGCTCCAGTTCGACCTTGTCTCCGGGATTTTGTGGCGTTACGGGATTACGCGGCTGACTGCGGCGGACCAGCGCTGGAGGCGTTATATCCACGAATGGCAGGCGGCCAGGCGGCTCTAGGGCGTCACTGTGAAAGACGTGCAAGAATTACTCCATAATCCGTACTCTGTAAGTGAACGACACTGGACCTGCCCTAAGGAATGGCAAAAGCCGCTGTATGCGCCCTGTGGGGGAGCGACAGGACAGTAAAGTGGCTCTTTTTAGCGCGCTTTTTTGGCGTCGGAGTTTCGCTGCAGGTCCCCACAGCGCTGCTCTCTCTTGTCGCATCTCTCTTTTCTCGTTGTGCACCTCTCGCACGTTTGTTTCTCAGAACCGGCTTTCACGGCGCTAGTCTTTTTAGCGCGGCGCACTCTGCGTTAGCGTCGCCAAGTGCAGCTGCAGTGGACACACACTGAACTGCAGAGGACCACACCTGTAGACTGAAAAAGGCAGTCCCTCTGAAGTAGTGCCAACAACTCGGGAGAGCGTCCGCCCTTGTTTCCTTTTTCGATGGTCGTCGGATTTCTTATTCTTATTTTCCTTATTTTTCTTATTTTTCATTATTTTTTTCTTCTTATTTTTTATTTGGTCCTGTCCCCCTCTGCCCCTCTCCCCCGTCTCGTCTCGCTCGCCTCGTCCGTCTGCCGCGATCGTCGATGGCCGTTGCAATATTGGAACACGCCCCTCTGTTTTGGGCCATAGCCAGATCTCAAAGGAGAGCGTCGACACCGAAAAGGGCTGTAAGGGGACATTGCTACGATTAACGATTGACGACTGGCGATTTGCATGTAATACTCGATACTCAATGAGGATTAAGATGAGTGTCAGACTGTAAGTGATCAAACAGCACATAGCCGTCGAGTGTGTTGAGAGAAGTATGTATTTAATTTGAATCTTGAATATTCCCTCGCTGCTCGCTCCAAGGCTAAAGATACTCTTGTCCAAAGTCTCTTAGTGCATGGCAACTTCCGGCGGCCTTTGTTTCCTCTTTCTGTCTGGTCCTACTGAGGAGAATTGACTCTAAATTACGACGTATTTCAAATTACTTTCTACTTTTTACGTCTGTCTTCCTTTTCGCCTTCGTCTTGTTTGCGGTCGTGCACGTCCCCTTCTTGTCTAATTGTTTCTCGTCTTTCTTCTGTTCGTGGTGTCCTCTGTTTGTGACATTTTCCCGTCGAGTCCTGGTCTTGTTTGTCGACTTTCTCTACATGCTCACGTCCTGTGTCTTGTCGTGCTTTCGTCCATTCTTTCATCCACGCCCGGTTGTTGTCATTGTGTGTGTCCCTTGTGTTGTCTCCGTCTCTTTTCACCGCCTTCGTCTTCTCTTTCTCCCTGCCGCGTCTCGTTTCTGTCGTTTGTCTTGGTTGTCTCCCTGGCGGCCTTCTTTCCCACTGCTTTGGATCTGGATGGCGGAGTGGAGGACCGAATCGACTCGAGCTAGCACGGAAGAAAGAACAACTAGCAAGACGATAAAAAAGAAAGTAAAAGGGGTCCTTTTCTTTAATTCTTTTTAGTTGATTCATTCTTGGAGAGACCGCCACCCGTCTTACATTTTACAGCGAGTTACAGCGTACCTAAAATAAAAATAAACCAACCACTAAAAACAAAAAAGACGCCACAGACGTCAGACGAGACTATCCCGAATAGGTAGTTATGACAAAAGTGATGTGGAGAGTGCAGACATAAAAAAAAATAAAAAAAGTGACCCTCGTTTTGGCCAGTGCATTCAGGTCACAGGACAGACCAGAGGACAGGCCACAAGATGAAAAGCACAGGCCAACGGGGAGCGAAGGAGATAAGAGTTACAAAATGGCCAAAGTAAAAGACGGGAAGATGACTGGAAAACCAGGAAATGTAGGCGGTGTTTGTCGCATGTAAAGTAAGGAGGGGAAGAAGATGAAAAGTAATTGAGAAAGTGCCCCGCTTACATGAAGTAATAAATGCACAGTAGTGGAAGAACGATACAAGCTCTGATATTATTACGACGGAGGGGTACTTGAGGACGATAAAGGAGTATTTAGAATTTAGAAACATTTGTAGGAATGCAACAAGAACAATAACCATGGAGATGGAATTCTCTGTTGATCATCTCGAGATCATCTTGAAGGACTTTTGAAAGAGCCTCAAGAGGCTCTTTCTGAGAGGCTCTTGACTCCCTGTCCTGTCGACGCTAGGAGAATTGATGCATCGGATTTCCCCCTCCAGTGACTGCAGGCCCTCCTAACGCCCTGGACTGAACGATCAGGACCCCGAAAGCCAGGACTGGTGACGCCAGTTTGAATTAATTCTCCGTGAAGACCCTTGTCTTTCAAAGGCCTTTGGGTCCTTTGGTCTCTGGGTCTTTTACTGGTCCCCTTTCTCCCCTCCAGCCATTCTCTTTCAGGCAGGAGGACCTTGTCGAACTTGTGTCGGAGTATTCTGCTGGAGAATCGAAACTTGTCTTCCTAGCTAGACTGGCCTCTCTTCTCTTTTTCGGCAGCCTAAACCCCTCTATTTTTTTTCCTTCCGGTCGGTCGGTATTTACATTTTCAGAGCGTGCTTGATGGAAGTACAAGTACCATTGCTGACACGACGTTGCACCCTCAAAAGCTTATTGCTGTGCCACACAACTTGGTTCTTTTGTAAAGGGCGTCTTACAAGTGTACTCCTCCTTTTTCGATTTTCGACGAACGAGAACGGCCGGCGCAAGTTCCATCCATACAGTAAGAAAGAAAGAGAAAAAGGGAAAAGCGGGGAGTTACAGCACACCCAGCCAATTAAATGACACGCTCAGACCAATGACATAATGGGTGGCCAATCAGACGGGCCAGGGCCAACCGCAATGTGTGCAAAGGGAAGGTAAAAACAGACAAAAACAGGGTAGCAATACGACGTGCAGACAAATGGGAAAGACAGAGAGAGAGAGAGACGTCAAACGACAACGACAAGGGACAAAAACCGGTCTTTTTGAAACGCACGAGGTGAGGCAAAGAGGCAACGCAACATGGAGTCCATTGACGGTTGCAGCATATGAAGGAACAAGAGGCGTGCAAGAGTGGAGGGAACGAGCAATTAGGAGAGAATTAAGAACGCGAATTCATGATTAATTCTGAGCGTGAACCGTTCCAAGTCCATCTCTTTGCCTCGCAAACCAGAGACCAAGCCATCTCGTTGCCATTTCTTATTCGGGCCAGTCGCGGAGCGAGAATGGTCTCTGCCTTTTGTCTTTTGAATGTGAGAACTGTCTCTCGGTGCTGAATTACTCCATACATGTACATCCACCACTGCTTCAACTGCTTCGCCCGTGTTGAATCCGGCTTCAGTCTGGACTTTTCGAGAGTCGACTGGCTTGTTTCAACATTTAACATTTAGTTTTAGTCTGGGGAAACATCTGCCGTTCTCCTGTGCAAATCCCCTCTTCTGGCCCTATGACTTATGACGAAAGCGACATCACCTCCTCTTTTCTAAAGTCATTTCTTTTGTCTCGTCAGTCTGGTCTTTTGGGCTCTTCATTCTCATTTGGCCCAAAGCCCCAACTTCTCTCCAGACAGCCTAGTGCAAAAAGGCATTCGGCCCTGTCGATGGCTTGGCATCTTTTGGCATCTTTTGGTCTTTTGGTCTTTTTGTCTTTTGGCATCTTTTGGAGCGTGTTAGTACAGTCTTTTGGCTCATTGCTGTCTCTCTTTAGTGTACACACGGCCTTCTGTATCATTTCTTTTTGATAGCGTTTCTTTCTTTCCTTTTTCTTTGCCCGCCCTGTTCTGTTCCTAGTTCTTGGTTCTTGGTGCTTGGGTGCCGTCTTTTCGTCTCTTCGTTTGCGGTCCGCTGTGGCTTTTCTTTTTTGTCTGTTGTCTGTTGTCTTTTCGTTTCTTTTTCACATTTCTTTTGGCATTTCTTCCAGTGACCCTTACCACACTAATAGTCCCCCGACGCCAAAAATTAAAAACCCTGGTCCCTTAGACCAAGCTTCTTGTTGCCGCACACCACCACAAAACTCAAGACACCCTCGACACATTTCCTGTTCACAATTTGCCTTTCTGCACTTCACATCCCCGCCATCCCCTATTCCTCTCCCTTTCCTTTGTGTCCCTGTCCCTGGCCTGCCTGGCCTTTCCCTCACACACACCCCTGACAGGCTTTCGTCATAGCATCTTGTCTTGTCAGTATTCTCTGTCACAAGACACAATTGCACAGCCCTACACTCTTGCTTTTGCTCGTCATCGACTGTGTCGATATCTCTTGTACCCTTTCTTGTCACATTTCTTGTCACAAAACCGTTTTGCCACTTCCGACAAAAGAAACACCCGCCCCATATCTTTCTGTCGACTGCCTGCTTCTCGTCGACATGTGCTTCTGTCCATCATGGTCACGGGTCATGAGGACATTAGTGTGTAGAATTTTGTATGAAAGTACATATCGAGCGTGTCTTTTCAATGTCCGTTCTCGCTGTCACAAAGTTTATTCCCTCAATGCAGCCCTGGCCCCTCAAGACCCTGCACAAGACACAAGATGTGACGGGCGTGACGGGGCGTGACAGGACAGCACACGGCCAGACCAATACGACTCTTTGTCGTCTTTCTCGTCTTTTTTGTCGTTTTTGTCGGATTTTCTCTTTTGGTTTCGACTGCAGCATCATAGATCCAGAGTGCCATTCTACTTCTGCTTGCCTTTCCCATGTCGTATGCATCTGCAGTCTGCACGCCTGTGTCTTCAAGTTCTTAACAGGCCTGTTATTCCCTCTCTCAGAGTTGTCTCCTCAAAAGCATTCGCTCATGGACCCACCCTTTTGTGCCCCGTCATGTTTCCTGTCTTCACTATATTTTCCCTCCCTATCTCACTTTCCATCTCTCTGGCGTATTTTGGCTTTAGGCTTCGTGCCTTACCAGACACCCCTCCCCGGTCAACACCCTTCTTATTCCCACCCCTCTCTGTCCCTCTTTCCTCCTTTCTCTCTTTCCCTCTCTTCCAAGAACCAAGAAAACCGCTCGCAACGTCCACCTAAACTCTCTTTTGCTTCTGGCTTCATCTTCACGCACGTCCTGTCTTGTTGTTACAACGTTCATTGCACGCCCCTCTTTTTGTTGCATTTTGCTGCATTTTTTGCGAGTCTTTTTCCTTTTTCCTGAGTGCACTCTTGTGCACTGTTTCTTTTGCCTCCACACGTAATGTCTGTTCTCTTCCCGCAGCATTTTCCGTAGCATTTTGTGTTCACGGTCGTAGACAAGAAAAGTCGGTGGGGTTGAATCCATCATGGATGGCGACACGAAGTCCACTTCCGCCAGACGACCTTTTACTTTGTAATTACTTTGTGCAATTTCCTTCTTTGTCGCGACTAACACGACATTGACGACCACCGATCACCGACCACCACGGCACTTGATATCCCCTCACCCAGCTCCACGACACTACTCCTTACACAGAGACTAGTTCATCTCATCGCAGACGTCGATCTTTCTCTTTTTGTCTGCTAGAATTTGGAGGACAAGCAACAAGCAACAGGCAACAAGTACATGCACATGCACCCCATCTGCCCGTCTCCGTGTCGTCTGCGCCGTCACACACTACATGTACATTATTCACAATCGACATCAACAACGTGCGCTCCCCGAGTCGAGCTCGTGCTCTCGAGCTTGAAGCTCAAAGCTTTGGCTGTTGCTCTCCTGAGCTTTGACGGAGCACCGACTTTGATATACATGTACACAACCCGCTGTCCATCACCGACAATCACGCCGCTTACCTTTTACATTTGCGTGTGCAGCTCCGTTTCCGTTGTTTTCCTGCTGCCCTATACTATATTCCGTTGTTTGTCCACATAATCCGGTGCTGTGACATTGGACATATCTGACGATGGCTCTCTTGTTCATAGTTCTCGTTGTTCTCGTTGTTCTTGTCATTCTTTTGCATATTCGCCATCTCCCGGCGACAACTACCGAGCAATCTTCATTCCTCGCGGCAAAGGAGGTCGTCGACAGAAGAGAAGAGGAAAAAAGACAGCGAGAGCACACAAAGACAACACCCCTCCGGTCGAACTGGGAGTGTTCTGATTCTCTGATTTTCTGATTTTGTAATTATCTGGCAATTTTAAAAGACAGCTTCCCCCAAGGAAAAAGCCGAGACTACTCCTGAAGTCTCTCTCCAGCTGGCCCCGAGGTCGGTCCAGCGTCACTCCATCACCGCATCAGAACCGAAACATAGGTAAGGGCACATTGACTTGTTGTTTGTTCTCCACTGTTTATTTTCCTGGGAGATTTTCTGGGAGATTTTCTGGGTGATTTTCTAGTCAAAAAGAGATGGGGGCGATGCGATGATGTCGATCACTTTGCACTGGCGGGAATTGGGGTCGCTGGGGTGCAGACGGAGTTTGTTTGTGAATGGGTGGGTGCTGGGAAAGGGATGTTGCTGGCCTTTCTCCTTTTTCCTCATGTCTTGTCGACTCTTGTCCGCCTGTCTCGTCCGCCTGTCTCTGCATCGTCCGATACTTTCTGTTGTTTGTTGCTCGCCGCCTTGGCTCGGGAGTTCGTCTCAGCTGGTCTTGTGCTTGATTCGGGGCCGCCATTGCCGCCACGGCGGTGGGAAAAGGAAAGGTCGATGGCATTATCTCGGCCTTGCTGTTTCTTTTTCTCTGTCCTATCTGTGCTGTCTGTGTTGTCTGTTGTGGTTACATGCATTTCTTTTCTTTTCTGTTTTCTGTCTTGTTTTTTCTTTTTCTGTTTTCTTTTTCTTTTTTCTTTTTCCTTTTTGAGTTTCTGCATCTGCCCATGCCCATGTCTTCGTCTGTTATCATTGCATGCACAGCAGATTGGGGCCCGCTAACATCGTCACAACAGTAATTACATGTAGATGCCGAGCCCACAGGCGGACTTGATATCAAGTTACAAAGTTTGACGTGAACAAATCCCGCCAAGACATAACACCAAGTACCACCAACTAGACAAACAACCACGTTCTACTGCACCAAATATCAAATATTGCCACCTAGGTACATGGACAAGTACCCGGTCTGCCAGTCACGTTTGACCATCGACGGAGCCGAGGGTTTTCGGGCTTCTCCTCTCCTTCTAGTCTGGCTTGAGAAGGACTTCGAGGCACACGAGGCAAACAACAAAAGTAACCCATCGAACAAGAACGCGCTCGTCTTCTCGTCCTGTCTTTGCTCTATCTCGTCTTCTCATCTTCACATCAACCAGCTCCTTAACTGCCATCTCCATCTTCTGTCGTCCGCCCCCCAGTCCCAGGAAGCACTTAGGGCTTGCCGATCGGGACCCATCTTGTCGTCTCCTTTTGTTTTCTTTTTCTGTTTTTCTTTTCTTTTTCTTTCGTGGTCTTCTTCCCCTTCCCTTTTTCCTCTTTTATTTTCCTTTTATTCCCCTTTCGACGAACCCGCCCCAGAAGCGCGCCAAAAGACACCAAAAAAAGTAAAGGAGCTGACAGCTAATACTAAAAGCTACAAGCTAAAAGTGCCCTAACAGCGGCACCTGGTCTGGGATTGTCTTTTTGCTGTCCCCACACCACTACCACACCCACTACCACTACCCACTTTTTGACTTTTAACTGCCTGCTTGCACTCCCACCGCCAAATACACTCCCACTCTCCCACACACCCCCACAGAGGTACTTTCACGCCCTGGTCGACGTCTTTTCTTCCTCTCTTCTGTTCCTCTCAAAACGAAGACTGACCTCACCGTGCGGGAGAAGCCTATTTGCCTATTTGACCATTGCCAATCCCTACTTCTTTTCTTTTCTTGTCACCTTCTGCTCCCCATTCTTTATCTTAGCCGTATTGTTATATCTTGATACTCCTATATTTTCTTTTTATTGTCCTCTCCTCCACATTCTTCTGAATACTTCATAACCGCTTGATCATCCTCTTCCTCCCTGATCATCTTCTTTCTTTCTTCCTCCATTCACATCTCCATCTCCATCTCCATCTCAACATCTCTTAATATACATATACCCAATATATCTAATACGCACCTCACGTCGGACAGCACACCACCGACTATCAAACGAAACGACAAGATCTTCGTGACTTTACGAATTTGTTTACGACTTGCATCGTCGACATCAAAACGGCAGGCACGACCCTGACGATCGCTCTTGCCGTGAGAAGAAACCACATCGCACCTTCCTCAATCATCCTTCGCTCCTTCCTCTTTAACTCCTTCCTTTTTAAACTCTTCTATCCCCCACTCCCACCTTCAAAATGACAATGGCCGTGGACTCAAGTCAACAACGGTACCTGAACAACTTTGACCACATGAATTCCTACTCACACCACGCCGCGGCGGCGGCACCGCACTTCACCAACCCGTGGACGACACAGTCGGGCGGCAGCCAGCACCAGCAGCAGCACCAGTACGGCAGCATGCAGCAGCCGCAGCACCAGCTGGGCGGCATCGACTCTCTCAGACATCATCAGCCTCAGCCGGCACACTCACACGCGCAACACCACAACTCGCACAGCCAGCACGCACCACAACACCCGCAGCTGCCGCAGCCCACACCACAGCAGCACGCGGCACCGCACCACGCACAGCACTCGCCCGTCAGCCAGCACTCGCAGCAGCCGCACCAGCACCAGCAGACGCAAGCACCAAGACAGCAGCCCCCGCAGGTGCAGGCACCGCCGCGGCCGCCCTCGCAGCAGCCTCTGCCGCCGGCGCCGACGATGCACCGCAACGGCAGCATGTCGTACCCGACGGGCGCGGGCGGCATGCCCGTGACGGCCGGCGGCAGTCCGCACAGCCGCGACTACCGGAGTGACCTGTTGATTGCCACCACCTCCGCTGGCTACGACAACATCGCCCCGTACTCGGCCCCCACGGCCTCGCCCATCCACCCGACGACCAACGCCGCAGCCGCCGCCTATGCCACGGCCACCGGCGCCACGCCGTACGACCAGATGGGCTATGCGCCGGCGACGACCATGCGCGGTGCGCCGCCTGCGCCGACGGGCTCTGTCTCGGCCTTTGGCCTGGACGCAGCGGCCGCCGATGCTGCGCGCCGTTTCTCGCAGGACGCCTCGCAGGACAACCGCCGCGGGTTCCAGGACGCGCTCGAGGCCAGCCAGGGCATGATGTCGCTCAACAGCCAGGACACGCCGCGCCCTCTGGGCTTCCCGGGCGCGCCTGGCCAGCAGGCCGGCCTGGCCCGCTCGGCGCGCGGCTCGGCCGACTCGTACGGCTTCCCCTCGGCGGCGCACAGCACGTCCTCGTCCGTGTCGAGCCAGAGCTTTGGCGGTTTCTATACGACGGGCGGCAGCTCCATCGACTCGCAGTCCAACATCAGCGACTACTCGGGCTCCGACATTGAGCAGGTCTCGTCGCGGCGGCAGCAGCACCACATGATGCACGGCGGCCTGCCGCCCCACGGCCATGGCATGCACAGCGCCGCGCCCCAGACACACCGCCCGCCGCCGTTTGTCGGCTCCGTGCCGCCGGCGCCGCAGTCGATGATGGGCCAGTTCAGCTCCAAGATGACCAACTCGGCGCAGAAGAAGCACAAGTGCAAGGTCTGCGACAAGCGCTTCACGCGGCCCAGCTCGCTGCAGACACACATGTACTCCCACACCGGCGAGAAGCGTGAGTCCCAACCCCAGATAATCTGATTATAATGACTACGTAATGTATATGTATGTTCGTTTACTAACCCAACTCCCTATAGCCTTCCGCTGCGAGGTCCCTGGCTGTGGCCGCAACTTCTCGGTCGTCTCCAACCTGCGCCGCCACCGCAAGGTCCACAAGGACCTGACGCCGTCCGAGGCCGGTTCCGACGAACACCACAACTCGGAGTGATCCGAGAAGAAAGAAAAAGAAAAAGAATAATAAAGAAAAAAGAAAACAAAAAAACTGCTTACGTTTACTTCACATTTCCTTCCTACTCACAAATGGGAACGGCGGTTTCTGGCAGTCACCAACGGAAAAGGTGTCCAGGATGGGAGACCGGGACTGGGACTGGGTTTTTACGAGATTGGAAATTTGGGTTTCGGTTCGGTTCTCTACGGAGATATTTGCATTTATGTTCTTGTTTTTTGTTTTACGTTTGTTTTTTGTTTGGTTGACACCCTGGGTTTTGCTGTTTGCATCGATTCCCCCCTTGGATGGCTGATGTTTTTGTTTTTGCTTTTGTCTCTGAAAACAAAAAAGGCCGTCGTGCGCGTTTTGTGCTCTGCTTTGCTATATTTTGTCATCTTTGACGTCTTTTCATCTTTCACATCTTCCTGTTACGAGTCGCAATGTCCTCCCACTACACTTTTCCTCTTCCTCTTTCTTGCCTCTGGTTTCTTTTTAATCCTTTTCTTCTTTCACTACCCCTTTTTTGTGCGAACCAGATCACAGTATATATTACTTCCTACCTCCTTTTTAGTTTTCTACTACCCCTTTTAGTACACCTTTTCTCACTCCTAGGTATGAATTTCAATAGCAAGCAATGACTTCAAATAAGACACTCGATACTCAATGACAATTGCAATGCTTGGTGCTTCTTTGGCTTATGTATCTCACTTCGACCATCCCTGGCGCTCCCGTCTTTGGAAGCGACGATGATCGCGATGATCTTTGGATGATCTTTTGACGTGATGACCAGACTTGGTGAACAGAACGACAACACTACGTCCCGCTCCGAGATGTTCAAGATAGACAGGAACAGGGACAAGCGAGGCGATCGATGGGTTGGGTGAAAGCAGCGGTACTTTTACTGTACGCCCGACGTCGCTTATCCTCACGTTTTCACGCGTTGTCTATGAGTGCGAGTACATGTACCTCAGCTTGTACGGAGTACCTCGTATTCTGTAAAGCTCGGCCTCGCAAGCTTTATCCATGTACAGCACTTTCTGACAGCGGTCCTTTTCCTTTGCTGCGACTCCTGCGCGTGAACAAGTCCAATTCTAAAATACACGCGCAGGTCGGCGAATATACTCATACTCTCTCTTTCGCGACGTGGTTTTTAGTTTTTTAGCCCACTATCCTAAAGGCAACGGCCTTAATTGTCGCCAAAAGACCGGGTGCTGGTCTATCCAAACGACGGTTTCGACCGGTCGCCTGTTTTGTTTCTTGCTTGTCTCTTGTCTTTTGTCGCTGGAGTTTTGCCTCGTAGTTGGCGGGGGAGGCAAAAGATTTCGAGACCACGCAAGAGAAGACGCGAAGAAAGGCAGGTACTGCTGTTGTACCCCTTTAGTCTCCTTGCTGGTTGATGGACGTGTACAAGCTTGTCGTCTGTTATTCTTCGTTTCTTCGTTTTCTCCGTTCTTCGGTTCTTCTTTTCTTCTTTCTTCTTCCAGTCCATCAGATAACACGAGATTTCCAATTGGCACCTGTGGCTCGTGCTTGTGCTTGTGTTTTGTCATGTTCTCCCTGTGGCATCCCCACCGCTCGATGACGTAGTTTTGTTGGCGTACAACCGTAAATGCGGCCACCACCAATACACTAAATCGCCAAAACACCAAAACACCAAAACAAGGCACTGCCCATAGTACAGATGTAAGCAACATGCATCACAACACACAGAAAAGACGGCAAAGAATCCCGCTGCCGTCTAGAACGAGGCTGTGTACGATGCCTGCACTTTGCACCAAATTTTAGATTCACACCGACCGGCGGCTGACTGGTGTCGTCACTTCTCTCCCGCGACCATGATCCGTAACCATGAGCCCGCCCGGCGACATGTCCGACTCCGTCTATGCTCGAGTCGCCGCCATCATTGTGTCATTGTGCACTTGTGTGCCGATGCTGTGCACCCTGAGCAGTAGCCTGCACTTTGTACTTTGTACTCGTACACGATCCTGCAAGAATCCTCCGAAATCTTGGTAGGAATTTAAGGTTTCCCCTTTGGGCGCGTTCTAACCGTTCTCGTCGACCTATACAAAACGGCGTGAAAGCCGTCGTATTGTCTGCATTAACTTGCCGCCAAGTAATCAGGGTTTAAGACAAGACAGAGAGTATGTAGCCTCGGTAGCCTGGCAGTGTTTCTAGAGAGTCCGGAGTCTGTTGATGTCGTTCTGGTGCTGTGATGATGAAATAACCGTTGTTTGACACCACTCTTACGACCCACTTTGAGCTTTCAAAAATATGTGCTGGTGACATGCCGCTCGAAATGAATATTCAATCCATTGTGGCGGATGTGCCATGAGCTCATCTTTAAGATCCCATGAACGTGGTTGCACATAGCCATGCCTAAGTCAACAGCTCTCTCTATGTTGCCCGGCCCTGGAAAGAGGCCCAAATGGTAAATTAAATTGTGACAGCCGCCAACATAGATTACCACTGGTGCCATGCCTGGATCTTGTTCAAGGTCGGCAATATATAGTAGATACCCTCCGTAAGATATCATAATAATCAGAACAGCTCTCTGTGGAACGGGACAAGAGCTCGAAAATCCTGGGTCGGCGCGGCGCACAATGACATCAAGACTTAAAGACGCACCAAGCTTGCAACTCTCGGCCGAGACAATCATTACCCCCCGACCCTCTTCAATCAACTCGACAATGGTCCCTTATACTATACAGTCATGGACCGAACATGAGGAGCAAGCTCATCGCGACCACCAGGGGCAATGAGACCACGAACCCCCGCTTTTCTACAACACCCCGCCGTATTGGCCCACTCATGTCAACGTCAAAACGTCCCTTCAACGTTTACTTTAATTCTGTCAAGGACAGTAAGGAAGCCCAAGCATGGCCCAATGGTGAGATGTCGTACGCAAGTCAGAAATGGGCTACTTTGAAAGAAGCCGAGCAGGCTGTATATGCAGACATGTGCGAGGAAATGAGAAAACAAGCCCGGGTTGATTCGTTTCAACATGTGGCACGAACGAGATACCCATATCAAAATTGAGTTTGCAACAATTTGTATAAAAAGTAGGAGGTCAAGGAGGTCTTTAGCTGAGATAGGCGGCAACGAGTCTCGTTTATTGTAAGCCAACGCAGTGCATACCGCTAACCGCTCCTATCTGGCAGCCAGCATCGCATTCAAGTTCATCATTCTTGATCAAACCTTGCCTGCCAGGTAGTCCGCGTACAATGCTGGCAAAAACGAGGCCAGGTTGGTAAACTCGGTCTGATCATGGATAAAATGCTCATAGGCAATGTGTTCGCCCAGAAGCTTTCTCTTGAGGCCAATTCCGTCGAGGACGTAGTCCAGGGGAACAGTCAACTTTCCAGGCAGCTCCAGCTTCATCCCCGAGGCTATCCAGTACCGGCTCCGCAGCTCCAGGCCGCCCTCGGCCCGCCGCCAAAGGTGCAGCATGTCGCCCACCTTGACGGGGAGCGTGTGGTGCCTCAGCTCCGCGCAGACGGCTGCCTCGTACCCGGCTGCTTTCAGCTCCTCCCAGGGCAGGCCGTACACGGCCGGGTCGACAAAGCAGATGCGAATGCCCAATTTCTCGGCACCGATGAACTCGTTCACGAGGTGCTGGCTGCCTACCCACTTTTGCGTGTCCGATAAGTCCTTGCGTGCCAGCCGGTCCGCATACGAAGACGTGACGGACACGTGGTCATACGGGAACCACAGCGCATACCGCTCATTCTCGGCGCTGTGCCACCAGAACCACCAACGGACCATGTCCCCGGTAGCCCCAGGAAAGCGTGTCCGCGATGTGACATATGCGCCTCCATCGGGTAGCTCGCACCAGCCGTTCTCATACGCGGTGTGGCCTGGATTCAGGAGGGTACGAGCTTCAGCCAGCGGCAGAACGCCCTGGGCCAGAAGGGGCTGCCGGATATACTGCGGAATATCAGAGTATATGAAGAGATTTTTGTTAAAGTACTTGGCGTAAGGCTTATCAGCAATGGCCCGGGCGTTGGCCTGGAAGGTTCTCTGTGTGGAGGGAGGATAGTAAGTGATGGGGACGAGGTGGGCTTCCTCCGAGATCTTGGTGGGACCATTTCCGGGGGCTGTTGCGGGTGGTGCCATGCTTTTGGGTGCGATGCTGAGGTCTGAGCTTGCTTTGAATATGGATTTTCTGTCGGAATCGTATTATTAGGATGGCATGGAGTAGCGGACTAGTTCTGGCTTTCTTTGTTGGCGTGTTCTGGGTTCATATTTGTATTGTTATACGAGGTATCAACAACCATCACATGTCTTTGGTTTGGAACTGCTTGCGGGAGCTTCACGAATTTGTGGGGTAATAATACGTACTTAGTTTCTGTTGGATCTTTGCGGGGATGTCTTCCGCGGACTAGATCATTTGCTCCCTGGCTCCGACACATCTCTTCCGATTCGCTGGAACTTACATTCGCTCGGAACGTCCGACAACAGACTACCAAGCACTTGGACGAGGCGACTCAGTTGCGTTTAAATGATCAATCCTCTTCCTACATCGTACTTCTGCAGAGAGTATGGATGTGCGGTCTGAATTTGCATTGCACCATAGAGGGCCATTAAAGTGAACCAAAGCCTCACTGTAGCAAAAGTAGCGGTAGAGCACATGCCAATGAAGTTTGCGATGGTTTCTAACACACCGCGCACCAAACATCAAGACAGTTCCAATCCGCTTTTCATACACGATGGCAGCTCAATGGCGGATACTTACAGTCAACACGACCCCTGGGCAAATACCATCTTTGCGACAGCAAAAACTGTCATGCCAGACATCAAGACACACGCCATCCCAACAGGACTGCAGGTGGAGAGGGGCCCCGATGCCGTCGTTGAGTACCTAAAGGTCCCTGGTAAGAGATCATTTCTTATTATTCCATGATGCTGCGCGTAAATACGATGGCCAAGAAAAAAACCTACATTCTTAGGAGGAGTCTTTTAAGTACCTGTTTTTTATTTATTTAAGCTCGGACAAGTTCTTCTTGAAGACCACCTGGAGTAGAATGTTAACTCACGCGTTCTATATTTAAAAGTCTCGATCGTAGACCTTTTAGCTCTTTGGCTTCAGCTGCTTCCGGACGGGGTTGGAGTTGATTGTCGTCCGATTACGGAGCCCGTTTTCTTTAGCAAAGGAGATGACATCGTATGGATTAGTTTCTCTTCTGCCCCAGGTTGAACGGCGAGAACTTATAATTTGGGCTGATATGCAAGACGGCCTTCTGTTAGATTAAAGCTTTAGAAGAAGAATATAAAGAAGGCATACTACACAGTCTTGATCAGGAGGAGGAACTCCAGCGAGCCTCCAGTGCCGGAAGAAGGTACCGTATTTATAGACTTCCGTCCAGTGAAATAGGCAGGCAGTAGAAGGCATAAAGATTCATTCGCGGCTTCCTTCTCTGAGGGGCGTTGCCTCGTTTTGGGTCCCTCGTTAATAGATAAGGGCGTATGCTTAGAGCTATATACTTATAACAGTGCACATACTTACTGTGGCGCAAACGGTGCACAGGCGCGCACGCCTGTGCTTGGCCCCCAAACCCTGGCCGTGATTTGCAGGGGAGGCGGTGAGCTTATTCGGCTGGTATCATTAGATATCATTGATAGACATACTCTACATTTTTTTCCCCCGCTCCTTTTCTAATGTTTGCATCGAGTTGAAGCCAACACGGAAAATTGAGGTCGATCAATCATCTGAGCCGGTTGCGATCAACCGGGCGCCGATCTATCGAAATGACATGACAATAAAGAGATACCGAGTACTAAAATAACTACTTGATACTAGACAAAAGGTCGCGTAACCGCTTGTTCCCCATCACCTCTCGTCGTATCATCACCAAAAGGCACAGTGGTGATAGTCGATTTCATGACTAAGATATTAGTCATTCTCACATGCGGGCCATCCAAACTCGAGCTGGGTCAAGCTCTCAGGCTCTCGATTCGTATGGAAGTAAACACGGCGTTCGGGTTCTATGCTCATATCAACATTGAAAACACCCGGTTTCAATAATCAGGTAACGTACTCGACGAGAGTGAGCATATTTGATCATTGATCACGATGTCTCAGCAGGCCGGCCATTACACAGAAATGGGACTGCCCAAGGCCCGTTTCCATTTGCCCATTTTCTCTGCTTCCCATTTCCCTCTTTTCCTCTTTCCTCTTTCCCATCTTTCAAACTGGGCAGAACATGACAAACTATAATTCAACACAGCCGACAATCTATGCTGTCGCTGGGGGATAAATGAGGAGAAACGGAGGCGACTGGGAGAGGAGATGGAAAAGAATGGAGATGGAAGCGCACTTACGGAGACCGTCCTGCGTCTAGACGCTCAGTATCCAGGCTGTTCCCCCTTTCCCTTTCTCCAGCCCCTTAATAAATAATTGACGTCTATCTCCCACATGCTGCAAGCGAGCGATGCCGGCGCGAAGCGGTTTATCGGAGGCTGACGATGGAAGGTACAGGCTGGAGTTGCCGGATTGGGACAGGTCTCTCTCAGTCTGGCTCTTTCCATCAAAACAAGCAACAAGTGTGGATATGTCAGCCCCACATCCCTTGATTTGGGGGAGGCAGGCGCCAATCAGGGCACAAGAGCACTGGGAAGAGCACCACCCGTATCTCTAGCCAGTTACGTAACTGCACCTTGGGGCATCTTCGGTGGGCATTCGGTAAGGATTTTAGTGATTCTAGGCGGAGGCTTACAACGATCGTTTGCCTTGGAGGAGCTCACCTTTAATACGTTCTGGGGGTCCTACCCCGCAAAAAGCAAAGGGAGGACAACGATAAAGAAGGAAATACGACACTCAAGACGACAAACACAAAGACGGTTGACAAGAAAGAGGGATGTTCGACTTTCCATCGCCAATCTGAATCTGCCTGTCACTGTCACACATCTCCCGCCACCTAAATCGAGATCGAAATAAGGACAAGACGAAAAACAAGACGAAAGCAAGTCGAAAAACAAGTCGACCTTCACAATCGAGTGTCGACACATGGACGATCTTCCCCGGATTCTGGATCACGACATCAATCGATCACAATCGGCCACAATTGGCTACAATCGCAACGACAGAAAGGCATAAAGGCATGCGACAATCCAATTTCAAACGCGCGGCCGATGACCACCAAAACGAAATGTCTGAACCGAAAAAAGCAAAGACATCCAGCTCGACCCCAACGAGCCGCCACGTCAAGTCGCGGTCGGGGTGCCGCGTGTGCAAGGCCAAGCGTCTCAAATGCGACGAGACGGTGCCGGCATGCCGCAACTGCGTGAACCGGGGGATCCAGTGCCCGGGCTACCGGCAGGTGCTGCGGTGGTCGACCAAGTACGAGCACCCTGCGCCGGCCGTACCCAGCCAAAAAACAAAGAAAGCGGCCGCCCCCACGACAGTCCCCGAATTCTCCGAGCTGGCGACGGCCGCCTCTGAATCGATCAAGCCGAGCAGTCCGCCGAGACAACAGAACGAGACATCAGGTGTTCCAGGTGTACCTCGGCCGATGTCCTTTGACTCGTTCGACTTTGAGCCCGTGGTCAAAACAGAGGCGGGCCCGGCTGGTCGTCAGCCATTGTCACAATTATCACAAGTACCGGCAGCGCCGTGGTCGTCGACGTCGACGTCCATGACCGGATCTGGCACTGCGTCTGTGCCTGTTTCGTCACTCTCCCCCACGCCCTCATCGGCATCCTCCTCGTCCATCTCTTCAGGGTCGTCATACGGCCAACATGTCCCTCCCGTGGTGCCCGTCCTAGCCAACAACAACAAGCCACCAACCAGCGCGCCCGATCCATACTCTTTTGACCCATCCTCTTCCTTTCCCTACTCGACAATACCGACGTCGACTGTGGCTACAGTCGCGTGTCCCCTGGCACAGACCTCCCTCATACCAACTGCCAACAGTACCAATACCAACTGGCAGCTTTCTTCACTCAGTGACTTCAACGACCCAATCGAGCTGCTCGACCAAAACCAACAAGAGGACGCGTCAAACGACGAGGACGCCTCCTATACCCTTGAGCTGTGGCAGCCAGACAGGTTCCGGCGGCTGAGACAACACCAACACCAAAACGAGTACCAGCTGCTCGGACAGCACCCCACCCGCGGGCTCGCCCTCCCCGGCACGTCTTTGGTCGAGCTCTGGTTCTCGTCCGTCTGCGGCATGTGGGCCGCCTACGACTCGCCGTCCAATCCGTTCCGGCGGCTGTGCTCCAAGCTGTGGTCGAGCAACGAGGCCGTCTTCTTTTCGCTGCAGACCATGGCCGCCGCGTCGCTCCCAAAACGGCCGCCGAGCGTCAGCGAGATTGTCATGCTCGCCCCGCAAATGTCCACGCAGGCGCTGATCCAGGAGCTGCAAGAGCTGTTCGGGCCCGACGGCGGCAGCCGCCAGGGCAGCCACGGCGGCGACAAGGTGCAATCGGGTGGTGCCGCTGGCGCTGGAGGAGCAGGGAGAGCAGGGAGAGCAGGGACATTCCCTGCCGGCCTGCTGACGTCGCTGTTCTGCATGTCCTCGTCGCTCAGCTGGATCGACGCCCGCCAGCTGGGCATCCAATACTTGCGGAACGCCCGGTCGGTGATCGAGCTTCTCGACTTGCGGGCATCCCAACTCTCCGCCGACGACCGTGAACTGTTGGAGTTTTTCCGGGGCTGCTTGCTGTACGAAGAGATGCTCCGCAGCATCGTCACCGACGACCAAGACGACATCCAGGCCCTGTTGGAATGGTCGCCCGCCGAGGCCGACAAGAAAGACCTCCATCTGCACGCCTGGGCCGGCGTGCCCATTGTGCTCATCGGCCTCTTTGGCAAAGCCATGGCCCTGTGCCGCCGCTCCCGCAAAGTCTGGCGCAAGACGGCCCGCGCGACGTACCAGCTGCTGTACCAAGCAATGCAGGACATCCAGGAGGGGCAGGCCCTGGAGGCGATGCTGCTGTCGATCGAGATACCTCTGGCGAGCGACGGCGACGAGCTAAAGACGCACATCTACAAGGCCGCCGAGGCGTTCCGCCTGTCGTCCCTCCTCCAACTCTACCAGACCTTCCCCGACCTCGTGACGCAGCACCAGGCTGGCCAGGCCGGCCAGATGCCCGGAATGCCCGGGATGCCCTCTGAAAGTACACCCGGCTGGCTCTTACCTCTCGTCCTGCACATTGTCGACTTGCTCGGGGGCATTCCGGCTGACTCGCCGATGCGGTGTCTCCAGCCGCTGCTGTGCCTCTGTGCAGGCAGTGCCTTGCGTGTGGAGACCGATGCCGATTTTCCCGTCACTTCGTCGGTCGTCGACCTCGTCAGGCCGGCAGTGGCATCGACAACCTCGTCAGTGACGACCCTGACTTCAACGGCAACGACGCACTTCTCCTCCCCCGTCGTCGACCTCGCCCTGTCGGCCGGTGCCAGTGAGCGCTCGTCCGCTGTCCACCAGGCCCGCAACACCCTCCGCACCCGCCTCGCAAAGCTCGAACAGAACCTGCCACCAAGACCCATTACCGTGGCCCGCCAGCTCTTGGAGACCGTCTGGCTCACATACGACACAGAGAAGCCGCCGAGCCGCAGCCACTGGCTCGACATTATGGCCGAGACGAACTTTGAGAGTGTTTTTGGGTAGGCGCTGCGTAGCAGGCTGACGGATTTAAAAAGAATTTATAAAGAACGAGGTAGATGAAAGACAAAAGGAACTTGAACAAAGGCAACTTTGGCCGAAGAATGATACCAAATTGATGACACACCATTTCATTGACATTTAATGAACCATTTCCAATGTGAACTTGGTTGCCTTGAACGACTTGACTGAAATTGCAATAAAAGAGACATAGAACGAACAATTGAATTGACAACTTATATAACTTACTTGATCATGACGAAATTGCATTAACAGTCTCAAATACGCCGTCCCCACATTCATCTGCCTGCTACGCACCCTCCCTACAGCCTTGACTTCATGTTGATGTGCACGGCCTTGATGGTCGAGTACGCCTCGAGACCCGCCTCGCCCAGCTCGCGGCCAATGCCGCTCTGCTTGACGCCGCCAAAGGGGATGCGCCAGTCGCTGTCGTTGCTCGAGTTGACCCACACCATGCCGGCCTCGAGCTTCTTGGCGACGCGGTGCGCGCGCGTGAGGTCCGTCGTGAAGAGGGCGGCGCCGAGGCCGTACTGCGTGTTGTTGGCGAGCGCAATCGCCTCCGCCTCGGACGAGAACTTGCCAATCACGACAAACGGACCAAACACCTCCTCCTGGAAGATGCGCATCTCGGGCTTGACGTCCGTGAAGACGGTCGGCTCGACGAAGAAGCCCTTGCCGCCCGCCGCCGCGGCCTTGTCGGCCTGGCCGCCGCTGACGAGCGTCGCGCCCTCCGACTTGCCCACATCCACGTACGACAGCACGCGCTCGTACTGCGCCTTGGTCACCTGCGGGCCCTGGAAGGTCGTCTCGGCAAAGGGGTCGCCCACCTTGCTGATGGCCTTGACCTGTGCCTGGAAGGCCGCGAGGAACTTGTCGTACACCGACTCGTGCACGAGGATCCGCGACGTCGCCGTGCAGATCTGGCCCTGGTTCGACATGATGCCGCCGTGCGCCCACTCGACGGCCAGGTCCAAATCGGCATCGCTAAACACGAGCAGGGGGGACTTGCCGCCTGTTTCCAGCGTGATGTTCTTCAGCGTGCCGCTCGCCATCTTCATAATGTTGCGCGCCGTCGCCGTCGAGCCCGTAAAGGCAATCTTGTCGACGCGGGGGTGCGTCGCCAGGGCGGCACCCGTCACCGAGCCCACGCCGTTCAGGATGTTGATCACACCGGGCGGGAAGCCGGCTTCGACCACAAGGTTGGCAAAGTACAGGATCGACAGCGGCGTCTGCTCCGCCGGCTTGAGCACAACCGCATTGCCGCACGCCAGCGCCGGGCCCAGCTTCCACGCGGCCATCGACAGCGGGTAGTTCCACGGGATGATCTGGCCGCAGACGCCCACCGGCTCCCGGACCGTGTACGCAAACTTGTCGGGCGTCGTCTCAATCACCTGGCCGAACCGCTTGTCCGCATAGCCCGCATAGTACCGCAGCGTCCCGGCCACTTCCGTCAGGTCCTCGTCGCGCGCCACCGTGTACGGCTTGCCATTGTCCCAGGTCTCAATGGTGGCGAGCGTCTCGCGGTGGGCTTCCACCAGCTCGGCCAGCTTGTACATCAGCTTGCCGCGCTCGGTGGCGGGCAGATCGCCCCATGCCTCGGACGACAAGGCAGCGCGGGCGGCATCGACGGCGCGGTCGACGTCGGCGGCGGTGGCGGCGTAGACGGAGACAATTTCGGACTCGTCACTGGAGAATTGGAGAATTAGCGCTCATGAGCGACCGAAGGGAGCGACTGGCGGCGTTTCTGGGGAGGAGAAACGACCAAAGGGAGAACAAAACGTACGTGGGGTTGATGCTTGTGATCTTGCCGCCGTCGCTGGACTTGACCCATTCGTTGTTGATGAAGAGGCCGGTGGGCTGGGAGTATTTGCGGCCATTCGGCGCGGTGAGCTGGACGGCGAGGTCGGCCATTGTGTTGTGTCTGGTGGAGGTGAGTTGGGGCTGAGAGAGAAAAAAGAGAAAAGGAAGAGGAGGAGAGGAAGAGAGACAGTAATAAGCTCTCGAGTACAGAACAACCTCGTGATAAGTTGGTGATCAGAAAGCAGGATGAAATCAGGAAGATGCCAGGAGATGGAGGAACACAGAAGATTGACAAGAGTCAGGAGGATGTCAGAAGAATGGAAGAGAGCAGGGCAAATTCAGGACGAAATCAGGAGAAGATCAAGAGATTGGAGAATGGCGAGAAAAGTTTACAAATCTGCGTCACTGGAGCTCTTTCCTCTTCACGGTTTACGGTCCTTCCTGAGTGCGATACGCACCGCGCCCCGCGTCGACCGACTAGGAAAGAACAGGCGCTCGACAAAGCTCAAAAAAAAAGGAAGGTGCAGTCGCAAACGCCGTTGCTGGCCGTTCTGCGTTCTAGCCTGTAGCTAGAGAGCTAGATTAGTTGGACTTTCTTTCCCAAAAAGGAAAGCTTGAGGAGAGCTGTTGCTCCTGCCTTCTGCCCCTCATCTACAACATCCGCAACCACCTCGTATCTTGCCTCTTGCCTTTTATCGCCTCCTCCTCCTTCTCCTTACTGGTCTTTATCTACAGGAAAGGAAGGACCATTCGATTCGACAGTACGAACGGAATCAAAAAGAGAAAGGAGGACGTCAAGGTCCACAAGCGCAAGTGAAGGCCAGTGCAGGCAAGTGCAAGCCTGTTATCGGAGCTACTCCTCTTTTATGGTTCTCCTCACTTGCCATGCTCCATCTTCTATCAGCGATTCGACTGATAATAAAAACTACACGAGAACACACGAGAACAATGATATGCATCCGTCAGTGGTTTAACTGGCCGTTAGGGACGGCCAAAAAAACCTCGACGAGACGCAAAGATACGACGTCGATGGCGTATTTCTTGTCTGTAACAAGGTGGGGTGGCATGTAGCGTCCGATAACATCGTCCAGAGTCTGACCCGAGAGCTTACACCCACACGCAGGATTATCTTACAAGAAGACAGATAATGATAAGTAAAAAGAAGATATCCGCACAAGAGACAAGAGACAGAGACGAGATAACCGATGCTTGGAGAACCCCAAAGAAAAGTGGACGGGACAAGAGACCTGCTTGTGGTTAGCGCCATTCTCGCCATTCTCACAGCGTCTCACAGTGGGTGCACACAATGTGCCAGGGTGCCTGCCGGCACTGACAGCTTACGGCAGCGCTTTCCCCTCACAGGCCTGGCCCCCCTCAAATGACCGAAAGATGAGGTCCTGGCCTTGCCTTTCATCCACCTCTTGGCTCCTCTTTTTCGTTTCGTCTTCGGCGCCCTTTGACTTATTCCTCCTGTCAGTCCGATACCTGCCATTTCGCGTCAACTTCTCCAGCTGCCCTGTTTCCCAGTCTGGATTCTGTTACGTACTGGCTTTTGCCCCAGGTCGACCAGTCTGGGGAAGCCCGACAAGACGGTTTCGTATTCACAGACTGACAGACTGGACAGTTCAAGGCGATCCCCGAGCTGGCCGTCTTGGCTTTGCCTTGTCTTGTCGTTCATGTTCCTCGTTGTCCTTCGCCTGCCCACTTCCCCGCAAATGCGTTTCAGTGAGACCCCAACACTACGAAACACAAGGAAAGGGCCACTTTCCCACTGTAGACCAGCCAAGCCCCTGGATTTGTTCTACTGCCCTTTCCGTCTTTCTTCGTGCCTCGGCGGTCTCCAGTGCCCTATCTCAGCCCAGTATTTCCATATTCCCTCTGGCAGTAGTCATTCCCCTTGCACATAACACGCATTGTAATCTCATCTTCTCGGTATTTAAAACACTTCCAAACTAGGAAAGTCGAGGCGGTCAACCAAAGGGACTGTTCTTCAGCAGCTCCCATGCCATGCCATGCCAATGCTCTGTCCATCTCCCAGCGGCTACACCTTCTCCATTGGGTCCTGTAGTCCCTCCCCGGAATTTCTTCAGTGAGAAATACTGTAATCTTTATCGGTACCTGCTTGGCCTCTTACTGGGCCCTGTCTTGGCTGCGTCCTTCGCCCGCGTCTCCGCAAGGCTTGCACTTGACTTACACGACGTACACGAACGTACACTTACTCGCCGACATCGCGATGTTTCAACGTAAAGACAAAGATGTATGGACAAAAAAGGGCAACACCCGACGATGGTGTGTATGACATGCGTTGGCTATGTGACTACCGGCAGTCGTTCAAAGGGAAAGAAGAGGGCTTGAATAAATTGAATAAAAAAAGAAAAGAATTTGAATTGATATTTCCAAAGAAATGGTATCATAGACAGTTAGAGAAAACATGAGAAGAAAAGGAAAATAAAGAAAGAATGCTGTACGAGTACAAACATAACAAAAGATACAAAAGAAATAAAAAATAAAAAACTAAATAAAAAATACGGCCATTTCAGAGCCCCAACCATTTTCATTTTCAGCCTCTACCTGTCTAAAAACGCAGTAGATCGTTGCCCACCACCCGTAGTCTCCTACAGGTCTTTGCGGTCCGGAGACACACTGTTGTTGAGCGCCATCTCGTTCTGCGCAGAAATCACGCGCATCACAGACTCACGCGTCTCCAGGTAGTCGCGCCGGCCGCGGATGAACCAGAACGCCGTGGCAATGACCATCATGACACCAAAGACGGCGACGGCGTAGTTCATGTCGCTGGCGCCCGGGTTGGGCGAGCCGGGAAACAGGAAGAAGACGGTCGTGATGGCGCAGTAGATGACCGAGACCCAGTTGCACACGGGGCCCAGGCGGCCCAAATGGAACTGGCCGTTGGGCGGCAGCTTGCCGCGGCCGGCCCACATGAGGGCCAGGATGGGCATGGCGTAGGAAATGGTGAGGGCAATGGTGCTGACGCTGAGAATGGCGGACAGGACGGTGTCCGAAAAGGTGTAGAGGACGCCGACGATGCCAATCAGAGCGCCCTGCAGGAGCAGCGAGTTGGCCGGCACTTTCCACGTCGGGTTGACAATGGCGAGCTGGTTGCTAAAAGGCAGACCGCCGTCGCGGGCAAAGCCCCACGTCATGCGCGAGCCCGTCGTCAGAATGGACACGCCCTGGCCGAGGCCGTTGAAGATGAAGAGCGACAGCAGGACGGCGCTGCCCTGCAGGCCGATCGTGCTTGTGCACAGATCCATAAAGGGAAGGCCCGTGGGGCCGTCGAGCACGCTGTCGAGCGTCTGGATGCAGAACAGGCAGACCACCATGAAAATAAAGCCCGACAGAGCACCCATGCCGACAGCAAGAATGACAATGCGCGGCATGTTGCGGCGCGGCGCGGGGATCTCCTCGACCATGTGGATGGCCGAGTCGAACGCCGTCAGACCGTAGGCGGCCTGCACGAGGCCAATGAACCAGGTCACGCCGTTGCTCCAGCCCGTCTGGTTGATCCACGTGCCAAAGACAAACTTGCCCGACTGGAAGGCCAGGTTGTCGCGGACGCCGACCGTGATGAGGAGGGCGAGCATGAACACAAAGAAAAGGCCGACAAAGCAGACGCCGACAAAGTTGTTGAAGAACGGCAGGACCTTTTCGCGGCGGCAGAAGATGAGGTTCAGGAACGTGAGGAAACAAGTGACGGCCAGGTAGACCAGGAACTGGATCCAGCCGGTGCTGGCGCCCTCCCAGTCGTTGTCGAAAATGACCTTCATGCCCAGCAAAAAGTCGGTCATGAACGCAATCTGCGACGCGCCCAGCGTCCACCAGCCAAACGTGTTGATCCACGCACAGTAATAGGACGCCACCTTGCCAATCGCCGTGGCCTCGCCGTTGGGGCCCTCAAGCAGCTTGTACACCCAGTACGCCTGCCCCAGCGCCGTCGGCATGCTGCTCACCAGCTCGCCGAGCGAGACGGCAATGCAGAGGTTGCAGACCGTGACCAGGACAAGGCCCCACAGGATGGCGACGGGGCCGCCGTTCTCGAGTCCGCTCGACAGGTCCTGCGCAAACGTCGACCAGGTGCCGAGCACACAGAACGCGAGCGAGAGCATGCTGAAGACGCCAAACTTGCGGGACATGGCCTGCGAGTGGCCCATGGCGGCGAGGTCCTGCTCGTCCTGGAACTCCTGTTCCTCGGCCTTGGTGCGGCCATGCGGTGTGTCGGACATGTTGGCGGTGGTGGTGAACTAAAATTAAAAGAAAAAAAAAAGAAAAAGAATGATGTAAAGGTAAACGATGTGATGTGTGAAAGTGAACGAGAAGATTGAGACGAACACCACTCAGGATTCGGGCAAGACGAGGTACCAATCCGAGCTTTGGACCATTTTCTGGAGGACGTGCGAGGGAAAAGACGAGAGGTGGTGGGTGGAAGAGTAGAGTCAATTGATCTCAATTAACTCGAGGGAGAGTGAGTAGTGTTGTTGAGAGTTGGCTTTGTGCTTGTGAGACCCCCCTTCGAGGCCCAGCTGGCGATGGTGATGCCGTCTGTTATATGTAGTTTGAAAGGGATCGAGGAAAGGGGGACCTTTTTCGATAGCGTGTGGACAAGAGAGTCCCTTCCCGCGAACGGAGAGTCAGTGGAAGGAGTGAGTGAGGAGAAGTGTGTGGCTGCCCTGGTCGTCGTCACAAGGCGGAAGGAACGGACAAGAGAACAAGACAACGAGGAAAGAGGAGAATCGACGTTCTTGCCCAAGTGATCGGCCCTGCCTTCCTGGGTCTTGGGTCGGTCGCGGCTCGTTGCCCAGTCCTGACTCGAATTTGTTTTGGGTCTTTCCCCTTTCTGTTCTATCCGTCCGTGGACTCGAGGAGGTGCGCTGTTCTTGGTGCGTTCTTTCCCTGTTCTTTCCTCTTTTTTTGTCGCTCTATTTATTTTTCCTTTTTCTGTTTCCCCGCAAAAAGGAATTGCCTCCGAGGGCGTATTGGCGCTTGGGGCAGAAGCACACTGTCATAAATTGTACTACTAGACACTCAGGGACTCCGTAGTCCTAACCACAGTCTATCGACTCCAGTCTCCAGTTTCCAGATCTCGTCGTTTCGCTTGTGTAATTGTCGTCCGTAATGGAGTGGAGGGGCCGTCTGTGCGTGGCGATGACGGTCGACAGGGTCGCCAAATGGCTAACAGTGATTCCAACTTAGTCGTGTGGAGAGGATATGCGGAATCGCATGGCAAACAGTGTCGGCTGCGATCCAACTGTCAATATCATGTGTCACTGCTGGGACTAATTTTCTGTTTTGCGCTGGGTTTTGCGCTGGGTTTTGGTGTTCCTTGTTCCTTCCCTTCCTTGGTGCTTTTGTGCCTGCCTTTTGTTGGAGAAAAGACCTAAAACAGTAAAGTATCTTTTGCAAAGCACCTTCCTCCCTTGGAGAAGACTTGGCTCTGAATCTGGACGACGGAGTACAGCGGAAGGAGACGCAGAACCAGGGCAGCGGCGCATGCCATCTGTTTCTGCTTTTGGCAGTTGTGCGCTTTCTCTAATGTTTGTTCCTTCCCTTTTTTTGTTCATTTTTTACTCGTATTTTTTGTGTGATTTGCCTCTATCTTATCTCGATTTCCTGTTCTTTGTGACTTTTGCTACTATCAGTTTTCCTGCAATTTGATTCGCTCCAGCCTATCGCGTATTAGTGTATCGGTGTATCAGTTTATCAGTGTATTACAGACCACGGTTCGTAACTGACTTACAGCCCTCGACAGCAGACTGTCTTTGTCGCTGTGCTACCAACTCGCGTGGCTTCGAACAGGGCGCATAGCCTTACTCCATCAACACGGAAAGAACAAGGGCACGTTTTTGGCCACCGTCGGTCAGAGGGAAAGAGCAAGGGAGACACGAGAAGGCACGAGACGAACAAGAATACGTCGTACGATGTAAACAGAAAGAGCAAGGCAGTTTGTAAACGAAATTAAGCATGGATAGGAAGGACCAGCGGCTGTTCCTTCTACTTGCAGTAATTGCTCTGTTTTCTGCCTTTGCGCCTGCCTTTTGCTCCTTCCCCGTTCACTGCCATATCCTCGTGTCCGGGGCCGGTCCTTCCATGTCGGCACGCGCTTCGTGACTGCCTCGACTCTGTAGACCGCCGTTGTCGCTCCGCTTCTGCCCCCTTTTCCTTTTTCTGGAGCTCTGGTTCCAGTTCCTGCATTTGAACAAAAGGTCCCGAGATAACATCAAGTGAGAACAAAACAAGCGTGAACAAGCATCGTCAAGCAACGGCCGCCCAGACTCCGACTGCGACCCCAAGCTAAGTGAGACACCAGTGCAATCAATACTCCACAATGACACAAACACAAATGACAAAACACAGGCCAGCCAGACACAGACAACAGGCGTCGTGAGGGGAAGCACAAAGACTCCGCACCTAACAAGGCGAACAGCCCAGAACACCCAACACTCCTCTTGACAGGGAATGGTGGGAGCCCAGCTCTCGCCCCGCCGCCGTAAACCCAAAGCGAGCAAAAAGTCCTCTTGCCACAACGGCCTCGGCGAATGAAATCGCCGGACGGAAGAAAGGCGGCCAGTTTCCCCCCCACAAACTCTCGACGCTCTCTGCCCGCGCTTGTCCGCTCTTGGGGTCATAAAGCACAATCCATCTGCAATCGCTAGGGTGTCATCCCGGCTGGCAGTTGCAGGCATTGGCGCACGCCTAAACGAGGCCGACACCTGGAAGCTAGAGAGTCGAGGCTGCTGGACGCCGTCCGCCGTCCACGGCCTACTCCACCCCAACACAGACAAGACGAGACATGTTCACACACATTCTCGAGATAGCGGGCGGAGATATGGACGCCTGGTTGTTGCCATCCTTTCCTCTTTGAGAAAGTCCACCCGCTCGAGTTGCGAGATAGGACGAGGCGAGGGAGAGATTGGGGAGAAACAGAGAGATCAGGCCAGCCCTGGCTATCCGATACGGGATGCACTATGCACTATGGGTTGCTTGTTGATTGGGAGCCCGTGTTGGCAGACGCAGAAGTAGTGCTTTTGTGCTTCTGGGCTGATGTTATGTGGTGCTCTGTGGTGCAGATGGAGACAAAGGTGGGCAAGCAGGCAATCGACGGCTTGCCATGGCCTTCCCACGGTCTCCCACAAAGACTGTGGTCGGCGTCTCCACGGACTGTTGAATGGGGGGTTCATAAGCTCCCGGCCATCTCCCCTCCCTTGTTGATTCTGTTGCTTCTGTTTCTTTTGTTTCTTCTCTGTTTCCTGATTTGACCACCATCGTCAGTCTCACTGCACTTTACTCATCTTGTCTTCAATCTTGCATCTTTGCATCCCATCTTCACCTTACTCTACTTTCTTGTCGCTTCGACAACCCCCCCCCATCCACTTACACTTATCAGCCTTCTGTGAGGCACCCGGCCACTCGCTTGGATGGACGACTACCACAACAGCAGCAACCATGAACATCGACACAACTTCAATTGCGGGCTACACAATCTTTCGGGCCGAGGACACTGGTTCCTCAGCAGTAGACCCTTCGCTGCATGCCCAACAGCCCCTGGTGCATCCACTGGACCAGCTGTCGATTAACGAGATCACCCTCGCCGCCAAGCTTATCCGCCAGCACGCGCAACCCAAAGCGCTCAAGTTCAACTGCATCACGCTGCGTGAGCCTCCCAAGGCCGAGTATGCCGCCTTCAAGGAGCGCCGCGGGCCTCGTCCGGACCGCAAGGCTTTTGGCATTGTGCTCGTCCGCGAGACCACCATCTGTGCCGAGGTCGTCGTCAACCTCGCGTCGGGCGCTGTCGAGCTCTGGAAGGAGGTCGCCGAGGTCAACCCGACCCTGACGCTCGAGGACCTGGACATCACCGAGCGCGTCTGCCGCGCCGACCCCCGTGTCATCGAGGCCTGCCGCGAGCTCGGCATCACCGACATGGCCAAGGTCTACATTGACGCCTGGGCCGTCGGCTTCGACGAGCGCTGGGGCCACGACCGCCGTCTGCAGCAGGGCATTGTCTACTACCGCAACTCGGCCAACGACAACCAGTACGCCCACCCGCTCGACTTTACCATTGTCGTCGACACCGAGCGCGAGGAGGTGCTGAGTGTCGATATTCGTCGTGTCAACGGCGAACGCACCGCCGTCCCGCTCGAGGAGCACAACTTCTTGCCCGAATTCATCGGCGAGCAGTACGTCGAGGGCGTGCTCAAGCCCATCGACATCACCCAGCCGCAGGGCGTGTCGTTCCGCATGCGCGGCAACGAGCTGTCGTGGGGCCAGTACAAGATGCACATTGGTTTTAACTACCGTGAAGGCATTGTGCTGTCCGACGTCCGCGTCGACGACCCGACCGAGGGCCGCCAGCGCACGCTGTTCAACCGCATCAGCGTCGTCGAGATGGTGGTGCCGTACGGCGAGCCCAGTGCCCCGCACCACAAGAAGCACGCCTTTGACGTCGGCGAGTACGGCACGGGTCTCATGACCAACTCGCTGCAGCTCGGCTGCGACTGCAAGGGCGCCATCCACTACCTGGACGCCATTGTGTCGACTGCCCGCGGTGACGCCGCCGTTATCAAGAACGCTGTCTGCATCCACGAGGAGGACAACGGCCTGCTGTACAAGCACACCGACTACCGTGACGGCACGGTCATCACGGCTCGTGACCGCCGCCTGATCATCTCGCAGGTGATCACGGCCGCCAACTACGACTACTGCTTCTACCACATCTTCACGCTGGACGGCACATACAAGCTGGAGATCAAGCTGACGGGCCAGCTCAACACGACGTGCATGCACCCGACCGAGACGGCTGCGCCGTACGGCACCGAGGTGGCACCGCGCATCAACGCGCACAACCACCAGCACATCTTCTCGCTGCGCGTCGACCCCGAGATTGACGGCCCCAACAACTCGGTTGTCATGACGGACGCCGTGCCCGCCGACGACCCCGTTGGCTCGCCCGGCAACCCGTACGGCAATGCGTTCCTGGCCAAGAAGACGCTGCTGCGCACGTCCAAGGAGGCGGCCACCAGCTACAAGCACGAGACCAGCCGGTCGTGGAACATTATCAACCCCAACTCGCTCAACGAGACGGCACACACGCCCGTGGGCTACAAGGTGATCAACAACAACTGCCCGGCGGTGCTGGCCAAGCCGGGCAGCATGGTCTGGAAGCGCGCGGCGTTTGCACGCGAGTCCATGTTTGTTGTGCCCTACAAGGACTACGAGCTGTTCCCGGCCGGCGACTACGTGCCGCAGTCCGAGGGCGAGCTGGGCCACCCGCACAACGGCACGATCTCGGACTGGGTGGAGCGCGACGAGAACATTGAGAACACGGACATTGTGTGCTACGTGCAGTTCGGCCTGACGCACTTCCCGCGCTGCGAGGACTTCCCCGTCATGCCGTGCGAGCCCGTGAGCGTCATGATGCGCGCCACCAACTTCTACCAGAAGAACCCGGCGCTGTGGGTGCCGCCGTCGATTGTGGCCGTGGACGCGTCGTCGACCTACGCATTCAGCAAGGGCAACCACACGGCGGCCGTGCCCGTGACGGGTGAGGCTGCCGCTGCCGGTGGCTCCTGCTGCTCCGGCAACAAGCCGCGACTGTAAAATGTTACGGCTTGTAGAAGGGGTGACGGAGCGGAATTGACCGTGAAACGTCTTCCATCTGTCGTCCCTCTTCCGGTGCTCGTGTGCCACTTCTGCCCACGCCTTCTGGCTGTCTGTCGGACGCCCACTTTTCCTTCGTTCTTCCCAGTTTGATCCAAGGAAGCCTTTATTTTGCAATGCCTTTTTTGAAGGACCTGGTACTATTGAATGTGATCGTTCTTGAATAGTTCTTTACTAGTTCATAGTTCATCGTCATGTCATGCTTTATGTTGATGTCAAACAGCAAATTTGAATAGCAAAGTCAATGAGAAAAATATGAAAAGCAATGAGCAGAAGAAAAAGTGGAAAAAGACGTGAAAATAAGGTTCGCCTGTCGGTTGCCGCAAGTGTAGATACTCCAGGTGTAGATATTCTGATATTCCCTCATACATTCTGATGATATACGGCTGACAGGTGATCTGTCAAAGTGGAAGTATCGCAAGTGGGAGAGATGTTCTCTGTAAAAGGAAAAAAGGAAAGTGGAAGAAACTATGATAGGCCAGTCGCCTGCCGGCCAATCCTTTTACTCCAGAAAAGTATATGGAGAACGATCCCGTCTCAATCCCGCCCATTCCGCGATCATAGATCATAGATCATCCCGTCTTATGGCTTGTCGCTTCTTTCTTCCCTCCCACACCGAAACTACTATTATTAGACGACGGCACACATGCTGGGGAAGCTTGCACTGTGAAAAGTTTAATCTCCTGACCAATCGCAAAAAACCCGTCCGATCCGCCCAGACCGAGTCTCTTGCCTCCTTCATGTCTTTTGTGCCACCATACCACATGCCGTGATGCCTGCCTGCGATGCCCCCAATAGACCCTCACTTGGCAACTCCCGAGTCCCAGCACAGCGGTTGCAGGTGTTATAGGCAGTAGGCAGAAACTCAGTTGGACATGCCTGTAGCCCGTGATTGCCTTTTCTGACCCTTCTTTGCCCGCTCGATTGCACTTGCCGTGCGATGCATTTTTGTCGTTTGATGATGCTCCTTTCTGGCAAGTCCGACTGTGCCTGTTGGTTTGTGTGTGTTACAGTCGCTCCTTCCTGCGAGAAAAGGTGGGCACTTTTTGGTATTGTGCCTACTCCGCCGTACATTTGTTTCGTTCGCTCCTTCCAATCGGAGATAGTAGGCTTATGCTTCTAGAATTGGAAACATTTTGAGCTTCTTCTGAGATATCCCCCTTTTCCTTTTCCTTTTCTTCTTTTCTCATTTTCTTCTCATCGCAAGGTCGCTATTCGCAAATCGCAATCGACAGCTCGCGTCTTGCGCCCCGACCAAAGCTCCTCCTCGCACCAATTGTTAGCCCCAGCTTTCCTAGGCTTAGACTCCCATGACTAAGGCTGACGCAAAGCGGCGCGGGATCGGTAGAGAAGACGAAAAAAGTACAACGAAAAAGAACTACAATACTGGCAGGAAAAGAGGCAAAAAGACCGACACTACCGACAGTAACGACAAAAGCAAAGCTGGGGATCGCGGGGACCGGATGACACACTCGACGGCTGCGACGAAGACGACGACTTCAATTGACTCTCCAGCCAGGCGCCCTCATCCTCATTCGACAACAGACAGCCGGCAATAACTCTGAACCACTGTCTCGTTCTCTCTCGGCCGCTCGGCTTAGCTCTTGGCAGGCAATTGGCCTCTTCCGACTTTCCCATTGCTCGTGTCGTGTCTGCCTGCGATACACACGAAGCTGTCCTCAATCACGACCTGGTTTTTCGTCGACGGAGCTCGAGCTCAATTGAACTGCCGTTGCGACAACTACGATTGCGATAACGACTGCCACGCCTCTCCGGCAACGGCCGTGCGCCGCCCAACAAAGCAGAGCCGACCACAGCCGACTACTCCCTCCTTCCGACAACCTCCTTCCGACAACCTCCCCGACACAACGTGAGCTTCCTCACCCACATCCCACCCGATGGACCGCTCCAAACTCCGCATCTCAAAGGCCTGCCAGGAATGCCGCCTCCGCAAAATCCGCTGCGACGGCGGCGAGCCCTGCCAGCGCTGCCAGTTCCGCGACGTTCCCTGCGAGTACCGCAAAAAGGCCAGGAATCGCATGAAGAAGAGTGATCTGCTGGCGAATGGAGGCAGACAAGGCAGTGCCGCCCACAGCGAAACCAGCAGTCCACATACTGGCCCGGGCCGCCACCGCACATCCGCCGACACACCGTCTTCCGCTTCGGGCGGGCGCAGCAACAGCCTACAAAACCACAGCGTCGCCGCCACACACCGCGCGTCACCGTCCGTCTTCCTGCAGCTCTACTACGGGCCATCGTCTAATTTCTCCTTATTGAACGCCATCTACCACCGGATTGAAGGACGGCAACTGGCCGAGGCCAAGCGGAAGAAGACGGCGACGGATGCAAAGACAGCCAGCAACAACGGCGGCAACGGAGCTGGAAATAACCACAACACCGACCCTACCTCCGCCCCCGACGACACACACGAAACCGACGACGACGACCACGATGACGACGAAGCCACCCGCGAAGTCGAAGAGATTGGGCCCGGCCTCGACCTTTTCAACAACCGCCGGCTCTACTTTGGCGACCTCGCCGACGGCAGCGAACCGGCCTTTTCGCTGGGCGGCAACGGCTCGTTTACCGACGGCGCATCCATGTTCATCGACCGCGCCCTTGCCGAGCGGCTGCTCGAGCGCTACCTCACAACCTTTTGGCTCATCCTGCCCATCTGGACGCGTGACGCCTTCCGGCAGAGGCTGGCTGGCTTCTACGAGGCGTCGTCGCTGCTCGCGCCCGGCGATCCGGACACGATCATCGTCCTACTGGCCCTTGCCTTGGGTGCCAGTATGCTCGAGGAAGAACTGGCCGCGCAGTACCTGTATAGAATGGCCAAGCGCTGGTCCGCCGCCCTCGATGAGATGGTCAACGTGCAGACCGTGCAGATCTCGCTGATGATGTCCCATTTCGCGTCTGAGCGCGCACGCCCAAACTCGTCTTACCTGCTGGTGGGCACGGCCGTCCGCAAAGCCGTGGCGGCGGGCCTCCACAAGGGCGTCGGCGGCAGTGGCCGGCGCCACGCAGCCGCCAAACAGTCTTCGCCCGAAGCAGCACGGCAGATGCGCATCACTGTGTGGAGTCTGTATTTCTGGGAGATCTGGCTCTGCTTCTCCTTGGGCCGGCCTAGCTCCTTTCCCGAGTCCGAAATGGACGTGCCGTTCCCGACCGAAGAAAAACTGCTGCACTCCGTCGTGACCCTCGCGCGCATCATGTCCAAGAGCGCCGCGTGTATCTACCGCCGCCACCACGACTCGCTCCTGCCACTATGGAACGCAGCCAATGAGATCCGAAGGGAGTTGAGGGCGTTTGCCGAGCAGCAGCGCGAAGACTTTAATTTTGGTGTCGTCGACGACCCGACAGCCGGAGAGCTGGGTGTGTGCCAGACGATTGTATCGACGTGTAAGTACCCGAGCAGCGAACGAAGTGGGCAGCGAGTGAGTGGCGGGAGAAGAGAAGACGCGAGCGGAGCGAGGACAGAACGAGAAAGAGAGAACGAGAGAAAGAGACGGAGTTGCCGACAAGAAGGGATACAAGAATCGAAGGCGGACGACAACGAAAGGGGAAGGCGAGAGGGGAGGCGAAGTAAGGATGAAGAAGGGGGTGTGGACGGGGACGGCGTGATAGGTGATGAGAGCGGGAAGGGCAAGACAAACGGTGGCTAACGTGTTCTTGTGCAACAGTGTACCACCACACGCTCATCCTCACCTTCCGGCCCTTCCTGGTGATGCGCGCCACCATGCGACAAGAAGACAGGGAAGGCGCCGGCCAGCCGCACCCGCCGCCGCCGCCGTGGCTCGATACAGCGTGCGAGTACTGCCTGGACGCGGCAAGGCATTCGATTGCGTTTTTGATACGAGCGTTTGAGAAGAATGAGATGTGCAGGGTGAGTTGCGCAGCAGACTGGAAGCGCGTTCATTCCTCCCTATTGCCCCCCACGGTCGAATCCCACCCTACGAGACGTTTCGTTTGCTAACACTACACAGGCCATCCGATACCACGGCTTCTTTATTGAAGGCGCCTCGCATGTTCTTGCCTTTGAGATTCTCCACCACGACGCCGTCGGCCGCGAGGCCAACCTCCCTTGGATCCAGCTGGCCATCCGCGCGCTGCAGCTGGTGATGCCGAAACACAAGATCGGCCTGCCGTTCCCAGTCGACCTGTCGGGCAACCTGGAGAGAATGATCCAGTGTGTCTACCCCGACTTTCGGGCCGACCAGGTCGGCGCCGGCGCCATGCTGCCGGGCATCCCGTCGATCCAGTCGGCCATTGGGGATGCCAGTGTGGCGGGGACAGACCACGGCACGAGCATGACAGGCGCAGCCGACGGGCCTGCAGGACGCATGTACGGCACGCCGCCAGCAAGCGGTGCAACGGCGAGTGCCAGCAATGTAGGCCCCTCCTCGTCGTTTGTTCCACAGCATCAGCACATGCAGAAGCCGCCGCCGGGACAAGCCACACAAGGACAACAACAGCCAGCACTCATGAACCCACTCCCGCCGACCATGTCGTCGACACCAACACCGCCCAACATGTCCAGTCTGGCGGGCGGGATGGGGGGGTCTCTGATCAACAATGGCCAGAACCAGCAGAATACGAGCACGCCGAATGCGGCGGGTGGCGCCAGCAATGCCAACTCCTTGAACCTGACGGATCTCAGCAGCCTGAGCAACCTGAGCAATGCACTCCCGCCACTGCTCTTCCCGTTCACGCCGTTTGGCGGTCTGGAGGACTCGGCGGGCCAGGGAGGTGCGGCCAGTGCGAACCAGTCGCCTCATATCGGTGGTGCGCCAAGCGCCGGCCACACTCCAGGTCCCGCTGGCAATGGCAATGGTCCCAACGGTGCCAATGGTCCCAACGGTCCCAACAACTCCAACCTCGGCAACAATGCCCCGCCGGCCGATTTGACGGCGGCCGATCTCGGCTGGGACTTTGACTTTGGCACGATGAACATGGAGGCGTTTTTGTCGATTGACCCGGCCACGTCCTACAATATTGGATAAACGAGCAGACGAGCCACAAAGCGGGCAGTCCTTGGCTCGCGGAATTTTGTATAATTCTTGCAGTTTGCATATTTTTTTGTATTCACTCTACTTTACGATACCAGAATACCACAATACCACAATGCACATTTTTGTCTACAAGACACCCATGATCTACCTTCAGTTTACGTCGTACAGATGTCATCATGACTGATCGGCACCCGCTCCTCGTGTCTTTGTGTCTTTGTGAGTCGGCCGTTGCTCCTTCTTAATCCGAAAAATGTAGAATTGTCGGGGCACGGCGCCCGGGAGAGCAACGGACGCCGATGCGGCTGAAGGGTGGGTACATTAGTATACGTATACGAACGGAGATACAAGAGCTGGCCAAGCAGCCAAGCTGCTGAGCTGCAGTCTGGGACAGGGACTCGACTGCCTGCGGATACCGGGATGTGGGGTTGGTGACATGGGACGAGAAGGATGAGACAAATAAGCAAGAAAGTACGTCGTACGTCGTAAGAACGGAGAGTACTGAAAGACGAACCGCGAGACCTGGCTTACAGCTTACAGTTAATTCACTGCCCAGGATTAGTCCGTCATGGACGCCGGCATGGACGAACAGCGGTCACAGTCACATACGGTGGACGGTCCGTCAGGGACGCCTTCTAGCGTGGAGCTACTCCTGTGAACGTGTTCGGCCATGCTTTTCTTTTTTTCTTTTTTTTTTTTTTTTTTCTTTTTGGTGGGACCTGTTGGTCGTTTCGTTAATTATTACCCAATCGCAACAGACTGTCTTGCAGGCCATTAATCAGATCCCGAACAGATTCAAATCAGATTGAACCAGATCTTCCCAAATCACGGCGAGACCACATGCCACGCGTCAATACTACGCTATGTTTCGTTACAATCCAGAATCTGTAGGAAAGTCAGAAAGACCAGGAAGAGTTGATGAGATACAAGCAGGATCTTGAAAATGCTTCTTTTCTCTCTCCTTTTCCTTTTCCTTTAATTTTGATTTTCCAAAGGCATCCGAAAGTCGTGTCACAAGCCAGGCCTACCCGATGTGTGGGGAACACAAGAGGTACTCCAGGGAGTGTATTTTTCTAGACAACGGCAGTTTGTGCTGTACGCGTGAATCTTGGGTTACATGTGCCTCTGGTTCGTTCACGCCTTTCCCTCCTTCTGGGTCCAGCTTCAGACCCATTTTCAGACATCCAGATATCCATATCCAGATCGCCAGTTGTCGAGTCACTTTTTCGACATTTGGCTGTATGAATTCATCCCCTTTCAGCTTCCAGGCTTTCACATATCCGAACGAACCCCATCGGGAATTCCAAGAAAAGGAACCCTTAAAGGAACCCTTGCAGAGGCATGCAGGCGTGCGTCGGGCGTTTATTCACCGACATCCACCGGTCCCCACCAGGCTGACAGAACTGACAAAGAAAATAAGAGGCACAGGGGACAGCACTCTAGACAGGGCTGTCGTTTTGCGGGAAGAGCAAACTGTCTGCCGTAAGATGATTAATACAACGGTGACCACGGAGATAAGAACGGGGAAAAGATGTAAAATGGGAGAATTTCAACGAAATTCAACGCCCAATGCGCCAGAAAGTGGATTATCTCAAGGATATCTCAAGGATAACCCAAGGATGCATCAGGGCTAGACAGTCAACATCCTTCTGTTCGGATATGGAAATACGGAGGTTGTCGGAGATACGGAAGTAGACCTCTACGCTAACACGACTAACACGGAGAAAAGTGGGCCCATCGCCCACCACCGCCAATTGACGACGGCTTTTCACGATCCAGCAGCCACTTTCGCCATCTTCCAGGGTGCTTTTGCGTGCTTTGTCAATTTTGTGCCTTTCAGCAACTCTCCATGTGGACTCTCGGATAGTTCCGTTTCTCTCTCGTTCATCCGTCCGTCTTCCGTTTGACGCGCAAAGAGGCAAACAGGCAAACCGGCAAACAAGCCAGACAAGCACTTGGGGCAAACGGAGGCAAGGTGTGGATTCGCGGGGAAACTTTGGAACGGAACAACTGTAAGAAAGAAAGGAGGAGCCCGTATGTCGTATATAGAAATGAATTAAAAAAAAAAAAAAAACTAAAAAGAATTCAAACGCGGCAGGATAGGATATGGAAATAGAACACGGTCAATGTACATGTACGTCGTACTCGAGTCGCGTCTGCGCCAGGAACAATAAAAGGGATCGCCTCCCAAACACTTTCCTGGCCGTGGCATCAAGGTATCCATTCATTCCGTTCACTTATCTGGAAGCTTTGGCTGGATAACAACTCGACATCGACAGGTCGATAACAGTCAACACCAGCCCGCACCAAGCAGCTTCCTCGCATTCTTTTCCCTTCATTTCCTATTATTTTCCTTTTTCTCTCTAGATCTTACACCCAATCCGGACACATCCTCCGCCACCACCATGGCCTCCGCTCCGGTCAGCGGCGGCAGCAGCTTCACCGATGTTGGCGCCAATACTGCTGCCAACGCCCCACCACCAAAAGACACAAAAGACACAAAAGACACAAATGACACAAAAGACAACGACGACGCCTCGCCCGGCGGCCTGTTTGACGGCGACACGGATGTCGACCTCACTGCGGGCGTCGATGCCGCACACCACAACCAGATGGCCATGACCAACATTACGGAGGCCTCGAGGCGCGATGTGCGCGATGTCGAGGCGGCCAATGCAAAGGGCGGCCCCCAGAAGCGCCTGACCCTGACCTTTGAAGACGTCACGGTCCGGGTGATGGCCTCGGGCGCGATGCTCGGCGAGACGCTGTGGTCGCGCATCGACCCGCGCGTCGTGTTCGCGCGGCCGGGCGGCGAGCAGCGCGACATCTTGCACCGCGTGTCGGGGCAGGTTGCGCCGGGCGAGATGCTGCTGGTGCTGGGGCGGCCCGGCGCCGGCTGCACGTCGCTGCTGCGCGTGCTGGCCAACCACCGCGAGGGCTACAACCGGGTCGACGGCCGCGTGCGCTACGGCAGCATGGCGCACGACGAGGCGCAGCGGTTCCGCCAGCAGATCACGCTCAACACGGAGGACGACATCCACTTCCCGACGCTCAGCGTGGACCAGACCATCAGCTTTGCGCTGCGCAACAAGACGCCGCACGCGCGGCCCAACGACCAAAACAAAAAGGCGTACGTCGCCCACACCAAAGAGGGCGTGCTGGGCAGCCTCGGCATCGCGCACACGGCGCACACCAAGGTCGGCAACGAGTTTATCCGCGGCGTGTCTGGCGGCGAGCGCAAGCGGGTGTCGCTGGCCGAGATGCTGGCGTCGCAGGCGCCGCTGCAGTTCTGGGACCAGCCGACGCGCGGGCTGGACAGCAAGACGGCGCTCGAGTTTGTCGAGCACCTGCGCAGGGGCGCCGACGAGGCCGGGCGCACGGTCGTGGCGACGCTGTACCAGGCGGGCAATGCCATCTACGACGCGTTCGACAAGGTGCTGGTCCTGGCCGAGGGCTGCGTGATCTACTACGGCCCCGGCCGCGAGGCGCGCGCGTACTTTGAGGGCCTCGGCTTTGTGTGCCCGCGCGGCGCCAACATTGCCGATTTCCTGACGTCCGTCACCGTCATGACGGAGCGGGCGGTGTCCCCGGCGTTCGTGGCGCAGGGCGGCCGCGTGCCCAACACGCCGCGCGAGTTCGAGGCGGCCTTCCAGCAGAGCGCGCTGTTCCGGCGGATGCGCCAGTCGGAAGTGCCCCCGGAGACGCTGGGCGGCCAGGTCGACGACCTCCACGAAGCCGTCACGGGCGAGAAGAAGCGGCGGCGCTTCTGGACGGTCGGGCGGCGCAGCGTCTACACGGCGGGCCTGCGCGACCAGATTTTGTATTGCACGGTCCGGCAGTGGCAGATCATGCTGGGCGACCGGCTGTCGCTGGCCGTCAAGGTGGTGTCGGCGACGATCCAGGCGCTGGTGTGCGGCAGTCTCTTCTACAACATGCCGCTCACGAGTGGATCGGTGTTCCTGCGGCCCGGCGTGCTGTTTTTCCCGGTGCTGTACTTTCTGCTGGAGGGCATGTCCGAGACGACGGCGTCGTTCATGGGCCGGCCGATCCTGGTGCGCCACAAGCGCTTCGGCTTCTACCGCCCCACGGCCTTTTGCATCGCCAACGCCATCACCGACATCCCCGTCGTGCTGGTGCAGGTGTCCCTGTTCTCGCTGGTCATCTACTTCATGTCCGCGCTGCAGATGGACGCCGGCAGGTTCTTCACGTTCTGGATCGTCACGATCGCGAGCACGCTCTGCTTCCTGCAGTTCTTCCGGGCCATTGGCGCGCTGTGCGACCACTTTGGCGTCGCCTCGCAAATGACCGGCCTGTTCAGCACCATCTTCTTTGTCTACGGCGGCTACCTGATCCCGTTCAGCCGCATGCACCCGTGGTTCCGCTGGATCTTCTACCTGAACCCGGCCGCCTACGCGTTCGAGTCGCTCGTGGCCAACGAGTTTGACGGCCTGACCCTCAGCTGCGAGGCGCCCCAGTACGTCCCCTACGGCCCCGGCTACGACGGCCTCGGCATTTCGGCCGCGCGCGGCTGCACGGTCGAGGGCAGCGACGCGGCGACGGGTCTGATCGACGGCGTCGCGTACATCCGCGAGCACTTTTCGTACAGCCCCGGCCACATCTGGCGCGGGTTTGGCGTCGTCCTTGCGTTTTGGGTCTTCTTTATCGCTGTGACGGCGCTCGCGTTCGAGTTCCGCAACGCGAGCGGCGGCTCGTCGGTCCTGCTCTTCAAGCGGCACTTTCGCAGGGCGGCCAAAGTGCCCGACGTCGAGGACGTTCCCGAGAAGCAGGGTGCCGCCGGAACTGTCGGCCCGCCTCCATCGTCAACGTCAGCGCCCCGGCAGTCGACCTTTTGCTGGCACGACCTCGACTACTACGTCAAGTACCAGGGCGCGCAGAAGCAGCTGCTGGACAAGATCTTTGGGTTCGTGCAGCCGGGCAACCTGGTGGCGCTGATGGGCAGCTCGGGCGCCGGCAAGACGACGCTGCTGGACGTGCTGGCGCAGCGCAAGGACGCCGGCCGCATTCATGGGAGCATCCTGATCGACGGCAAGCCGCAGGGCATCGCCTTCCAGCGCATGACGGGCTACTGCGAGCAGATGGACGTGCACGAGGACACGGCGACCGTGCGCGAGGCCCTCGAGTTCTCGGCGCTGCTGCGCCAGCCGCAGGCCACGCGGCGCGCCGAAAAGCTGGCCTATGTCGACCACATCCTGGACCTGCTGGAGCTGCGGCCGTTTGCGGACGCCCTCATCGGCGTGCCCGGCGCCGGCCTGAGCATCGAGCAGCGCAAGCGCGTCACGCTCGGCGTCGAGCTCGTCGCCAAGCCCACGCTGCTGTTTCTGGACGAGCCGACCTCGGGCCTCGACGGCCAGTCCGCGTACAACATTGTGCGCTTCTTGCGGAGACTGGTCGACGGCGGCCAGGCCGTCCTCTGCACGATCCACCAGCCGTCTGCGGTGCTCTTCGAGGCCTTTGACTCGCTGCTGCTGCTCGCCAAGGGCGGCCGGATGGCCTACTTTGGCGCGACCGGCGCGCAGAGCGCCACCGTGCTCGACTACTTTGCGCGCCACGGCGCGCCCTGTCCCCCAGACACGAACCCGGCGGACCACATTGTCGAGGTCATCCAGGGCAAGGCGGCCGGCAGCGCGCACTCGGCATCGGACTGGGTCGAGCTGTGGGACCAGTCGCCGGAGCGCGAACAGGCGTACCAGAAAATGCTCGCGCTCTCGCAAGCCAGGGAGGCCGCGCCGTCGACGGTGGACGACAGCCTGGACAACCTGGACAACCTCGAGTATGCCGCGCCCAAGATGTTCCAGTTCCGCATGGTGCTGCACCGGCTCATGGTGCAGCTCTGGCGGTCGCCCGACTACGTGTGGAACAAGATCAACCTGCACATTTTCGCGGCGCTGTTTGGCGGCTTCACGTTCTGGAAGATGGGCAGCACGACGTTTGATCTGCAGCTGCGGCTGTTTGCCGTCTTCAACTTTATCTTTGTCGCGCCCGGCTGCATCAACCAGATGCAGCCGTTCTTTTTGCACAACCGCGACCTCTTTGAGACGCGCGAGAAGAAGAGCAAGACGTACCACTGGCTCGCGTTCGTCTGCGCGCAGGTCGTCTCCGAGATTCCGTACCTCATTGTGTGCGCCACCGTCTACTTTGGCTGTTGGTACTTTACCGCCGGCTTCCCCGTCAAGGCCAGCGTCTCCGGGCACATGTACCTGCAGATGATCCTCTACGAGTTCCTGTACACGAGCATCGGCCAGGCCATTGCCGCCTACGCGCCCAACGTCTACTTTGCCGCCATCTCCAACCCGCTGCTGATCGGCGCCGGCCTCATCTCGTTCTGCGGCGTTGTCGTGCCCTACGCGCAGATGCAGCCCTTCTGGCGCTACTGGATCTACTACTTGGACCCCTTCAACTATCTGGTCGGCGGCCTCTTCGGCACCGTCATCTACGACGTCCAGGTCCAGTGCGCGCCGTCCGAGTTCACCGTCTTTGACCCGCCGCACGGCCAGACCTGTGGCCAGTACATGGCCCCGTTCCTCGCGCGCAACGCCGGCTACGTCGCCAACACGACGGCCACCGCCGGCTGCCAGTACTGCGCCTACGCGACCGGCGGCGACTACGCCCGGACGTTTAACCTCAACGAGGAATACTATGCGTGGCGGGACACGGGCATCACCGCGCTGTTTTGCATTTCGTCGTACCTCATGGTTGTTGTGATGATGAAGCTGCGGAGCAAGAAGACAATGAGCGCCCGGTCGGACTAGACGACGAGCATCGACGAGCGAAGCGAGGAGATGCAAGAAGAAGAGCCGGAGGCTCTTTCTGATCTTGTTTGATTTTGATTTTATTTTTATTTTTATTTTTATTTTTTTTGATTTTCGGCTTACCCTGTTTACATACAGTAATATCTCCTTTGATTTCCTTTCATCTAATTTCCTTGTTTAGATTAGACAGCCCTGGCATAGACTGATGCATAGACCGATAGACATGATATCAATACAGTTCTCTTTTTTGGTTTTATTTTGATTCCCTGGCCCGAATCCCCTTGACTACACCTTAGCCTCCAAGACGTCCAGGGGAATGCCCAGAGCGGCACACTTTTCCTTGTCGGGAAAGGGCACCTGGGCGCCGTTCCACTGTAAAACACGCACCGTCGGCGACGCCACGTTGACAGGCGCCCACGGCCCGGTCGACTGCACCTGCTGGAGGGTCGCATGGTGGCCGCGTGCCTGGAGATACGCGGCCGGCGGATTCGGGTCGCCCGCGCGCGCAAACGCCGACCAGTAGTCGACGACGAGCTGCATAAACGGCACGTCGCGGCCGTCGCGGTCGGGCTGGCCGCCGCGGGCCTCGGTGGCAAAGACGACCATCTGCTCGCCGGCGTGGCACTTGTAGTACTCGGCGTCGGGGTCGCCGTGCGGCCGGTCGGGCGTCTTGGGCGGCACACACCACGGCCGCGTGTAGCCGGCCGTCTGGTACGTGCGGTTGAACTGGAAGGCGTAGGTCGCCTTGAACGAGCTGTGGGCGGCGGCCGAGTAGGCCTTGGCCAGGTCGTAGCAGGCAAACTCGCCCAGGGAGGCGATGCTCATGCTGGCGTTGAAGATGCGCGCGGGGTCGGTGCTGTTGGCGGCGATGCCAAACGCCGGCGAGACGGCCGCGGCCCGCACCACGTCCGCGGACGCCTCGCTCGGCAGGCCAAAGTGCGTGCCAATTTTGGTTTCCCAATACGCGCCGAACGTCGTCGCGTTGCCCGGATAGTCGTCGACCAGCACGCCCGCCTCGTCGCGGTTGACGCCGGTCATGACGGACACGTTGCTCGCCAGGCCCGGGTGCGCCGACGTGCCGTTGACGACCAGCCACGGCTCGGTCAGGTACACGCCGTCCATCACGGCGCTGTTGACGTTCGTCGTCAGGTTGGTCAGCGCGAAGCCGCTCAGCTTGCCGAGGCACGCAATGGCAGCGGCGGCGTCGCTCGCATTTCCACAGCCGGCATCGGCCAGAACGCGCGCCGTCCGTGCCTTGTAGCTCTGGGCAGGCGTGTCGTACTGCATCCACGCAAACTTGCCGTTGCGCGGATAGCCCTGCGGGTCGGACTGCATAATGGCCCGGTGGAACAGGCCCTGTGCCCGTGGCGAGCCGAGGAGAATGTGCGTGGCCTGGGCGCCCGCCGACTCGCCAAAGACGGTCACGCGCGACGCATCGCCGCCAAAGTACTGGATGTAGTCGCGCACCCACTCGAGCGCGGCCACCATGTCCGACAGCGCATAGTTGCCGCGGTGCACGCCGTCGTCAAAGGCCAGGAAGCCCGCGTTGCCCACGCGGTAGTTGACCGACACCACCACCACGTCGCCGCGGCTCGCCAGGTTCGTGCCGTCCGTGTTGGGGTTCTTGCCGCTGCCCGACGTAAAGCCGCCGCCGTACAGGTACAGCATCACCGGTTTGAGTTCTGCGGACTCGAAATGGCCCATCCGCGGCAGATACGGCGTCCACACATTGGCAAACAGACAGTCCTCGCTGCTGCCGCTCTTGACCTCGCCGATCGGCTGCACACAGTCGGCGCCGGCCGACACGGCCAGGATCGGGTCGGATGTTGCGCCGTTAAAGGTGGCTTTCTGCGCGTATTCGAACCGTTTCGGCGGGTCCGCGTACCGCACGCCGCGGAACTTCCACACGTGCAGATCCCGGTAGCCCGTCACGAACGTGCCGTTGACCGCCTGTGTCACCCGCCACGGCGGCCCGTTTTCCGTGTTGACCGTCGACCCGTTCGACACCGCCGCACTCTGCGTGCAGAGCACGGGATACTCGTTCAGACAGTCGGCGTTCGTCACATGGCCGGCCGCCGTGATCACGCGGCACTCATCTGCGTTGTCGGTCGTCTTGCCGATCCAGTACGGCTGGTCGGCTGGCGCCAACCCCTGGAACTGTCGGTAACCAAGCGTGCTCTGCAACGTCGCCGCAAACGACGCGTTCACGTTCTTCCAGTTCTTCACGTTCTCCGGCTCTTGCTCTGGCCGCCACGCCTCCTCGCCGAGCAGCATGCAGCTCGTCGACGCCGCGCTAAACGGCGACGGCTGGTGCACGAGAATCGCTGCACGGCCGTCGTTGGCCGCGCCGTCCAGGTTGTTCTGCGACAGGATCGAGAGGCCGCCGCCGGTAAAGAGGGCCGCGGCGGGGGCGACGGGAGCCGCATAATGGGCCAGAAGGGCCAAAAGGGCGAGTGATCTGGCCATGTCGGTGGTGGTGTTGACATTGTGACCATTTTGCAATTTTGTTCCTGAAAATGGACACTGAAAGCTATATATGAAAAAGTGAGAAAGCTTGTCCGAGGACATTGAAGGCGCGTCATTTACACAGGGGAAGACGGGAATCAAAACGGGATCAAAATAAATACTGTAAACAACGGAACGCAACAACGGTTATGCCATTAGCCGGAGTGCTTGACCGCAATAAACACTTTGATAAACACTTTGGGCAAGACAGCCACATCCGAGCACCAATATTCATCAAACAGAGGAATAGAGGGAGAACAATCAATTGCGGCGAGGTCTGTCCGTCAAACCACATGGCAATCTCCGTGGTGGCAAGAGTGACACAGAAACAGTCCTCGACAGTTGACAGTTGACAGTGACGGGTGGATCATGTTTCGCCTCACAGACTCTCTTGTACGCAGTCGGCAGTTGAAGGCGACAATTGACAGGTGAGCGAGACAATCAAGTCTGTGACAAACAATGACTGTAGACCAGCACCACCATGGGTGGTTCGTTGCAAAAACCTGGGAATAATACGGGAAACGACAAATGGATCACGGAAGAAGCTATCTCAACTGAGACAATTCGGAACATCGACACGGAACATCACAAGACAGAACACAGAACACAGGCCACGCATTGCGCATCTGGGAATGGAAACAAGGATCGTCGGAAAAGCTTGTCTGGGGAGAGGGAGAGGGGGATGTTCATTTGTATTTGAAGGACAAAAGGCCAATTGGCCGCGACAAAAGCGGGACTAGCTGCCTTTCTCGTCTGTATTCGCATTTTGCCGGATATTCATAATGTGTATGTTAATAACCCTTGATTGAGAGGCCAGCTGAGGGGAACATGCATAGAATGGCACAGCACAAAGTACAGTCTCAAAATTAGACACAAAAGACACAGAGACACAAGAGAAAACACAAAAAAGGTACAGGGTCACACGAGGCAGTCTCGAAATCCCAGAAAACGCAGACAACACATTCCAATCGAGTTCTTGGGCTCTTTGGGTTCTCTGGGTTTTTTGGTCGAGTTTTGTCGCACCGCGCGGACCGCGTGTTATTTTGTTGTACTTCTTGATTTTGTACCTTTTCTCCATTTCCCCATGTCGCATCTCCAAATCTGCATATCTGCTCACGTTCAGTGGTTGACTGTAAGTGATCGGCATTCTTTCGATGAAATGTCTTGGTTATTTAGATGGTCATTTGGGAGTGTGTGCATTTCAGAAAGAGAGTACGACAGAAAAATACAGCAAACAAGGACACAATAGCACAAAACAACAAGAGAAGAAGTGAATAAGAGAACAAGAGAGCCCCTCGTCATCAACTCACCCAGATTAATAAATCCTGTCCGTTTTCCTTCTTCCTCTCAACTGTCCATCAATGTACCTGTCGCCTTTTTTTGGAGAGGGAGAAAAAACCCTTAAACACGGCCCGCACAAAGCCGCGCAAACTTGCTCACCTGCATCCGGGGGCGGTAGTTTCTTGGCATGCGACGCTGTCGTCGTTTACAGTTTACATCTCTGTTTCAACACTCAACTCACCTCGACTTGGTGAGAACATTGATACAGCTCTTCTCTTTCGACGACTCAACATCCCAATAAGGAATTGCCGGCGGCAATGCACTGGCAGGGACTTGAATTGAGCACATAACGGGGGGGGGGAAAAAAGAAGAGAAAGGAAGGGGAAAAGTAAAAAAAAAGAGTATCGACAACAAATACGGAGTAGTGATCCAGCAATAACACAAAACAATAAGCAATGGAGAGAAGGAATAAAACAACGACACAATATATACAGCCATCTCCCCTTTCCCATTTCATTTGCGTCCCCTTCGTCCCTTTCTTTTCTTCCCGTCTCTTTTCTCTCTTTTCTTTGTTTTCTATTATCTTTTTCTTTCTCTTATCCCGTCCCGCAAGCCATATCTTGGCATCAAATCACAAATCGACTCACAAACAAACCACATCATCACCAATCATCGACTCACTTTGTGAGTCTCAAAGGACTCAGACTCGACTCTCACTCCGTGAGAATCTCGTTTCGTCTTCGCCATGGACATGGACACGCCCTACGAGTGGCTTTCCACTCCCATCGTCTTCCACTCGTCCCGCGCCACATCCTGCACCATGACACAGGAACAGTGCGAGTACAAGTGGCGCCGATGGGTCAACTGGTACGTGGCCGATTTGGTGTATGGCCGCGCCGGCACATACTTTTTCGTGGTGACGATCGCCGTCTTCATCGCCGGCTACGCCTGCACTCGCTTTTTGTCTCCCTCGATCCGCCGCCGCCGGCCATACCTCCGACTCCTGGCCGGCATCCGGTCGCTCGCCTACCCCAACGTCCGTCTAAACTCTCTCAAATGGAACAGCCCATCCGTCGGCGTCTGTTTACTTGGCGTGGCCGGCACCGTCTTCTTCGCCGGCTGCACACTCGGCCCCCAACCGTATTACTGGCCCACTGACGCCCACTACGGCAACTCGCCGCCGATTGCCACGCGGACGGGCTATTTGAGCCTGGCCTGCCTGCCGTTTATCCTGGCGTTCGGCGCCAAGGCCAACCTCGTGACGGCGCTGACGGGCGTTGCGCCCGAAAAGCTGATCATCTTCCATCTCATGGCCGCCTGGGGCATGCTGATCCTCGCCCTCGTCCACACCTTTCCGTTTATCGTCTTCAACGCCAAGACGCCCGGCGCTCTTTCGGAAAACTGGAACAGCGGCGCCCAGTGGCTGACGGGCGTCATTGCGCTCGTGGCGCAGGCCGGCCTCACGTTCCTGTCGCTGCCGTTTGTGCGCCACCGCGCCTACGAGGTCTTCAAAGCGCTGCACTTTTTCCTGGCCCTCGTGTTTGTCGTCTTCCTGTTTATCCACTGCGACCACACCCTCACCTCGTGGGACTATTTCGTCGCCGCCGGCGCCGTCTACCTCGTGTCGCTCCTGCTTGCCGTCGGCCGCACCTATTTTGCCCACGGCCTGCGCACGGCCCGGCTCGAACTGGTGTCGGAGCACACTTTGCGGATCTCAGTGCCGTCGACAACCGGACACGGAAAAGGCCGTCTCACGTGGCGCCCCGGCCAGCACCTGTATCTGCGCTTCTTGACCGGCGGCATCCATGCCCTGACGGCCCATCCGTTTACCGTCTGCAGCGTATCGTCTTTTTCTTCTCCCGAAAACGACGCCCTCTTCTACCTGCGCCCCCGCGGCGGCATCACCGGCCGGCTCGCCGCCCTGGCCCGCAAACAGCCCGACGCCGCGGTGCCTCTGTTTCTCGAGGGCCCCTACGGCGGCGTCCCGCACAGATGGGATGACGGGTTTGATCTGACGGCCGTCATTGCCGGCGGCGCCGGTGCCGGCTTTGCCTTGGGCCTCGTCGAGGACTGGCTGGAGAGGAGGAAGACACGCCACTCTCTGGCACAAAATCAAGAATTCCTGGCCATCGTGTCCAGCCGCGATCCGGGGCTGCGGACATGGTTCGTCGAGGCACTGCGGACAATCTCGAAAAAGCATGGTGGTCTTGGCCTGCGGGGCGTAAAGGTCGTTTTGCACGCGACAGGCGAAGCAACGTCCGTCCAAGGCGAAGGCGCCAACGGCAGCGTCCACGAAGACGTCTCGGTGGATGAGAAGGCTGCTGCTACCAATACTTTCCCTTCTGCACCCGCGTCTGTCGACGGCACCGCTTCCGCTTCCGCTTTCGCTTCAGTTTCCGGTCTCGATATCCAGTACCGCCGCGGCCAGGCAGATTTGCCTGCTTTAGTAAAGACTGTTTCTTCCGCAGAAAACCGCTCAGTCGGCGTGGCCGTCTGCGGTCCGTCGTCAATGGCCCACGATGTTGCTGGCGCCTGTGCTGCCGAGCAGCGCAGAATTCTCGCGGGCGGGGCCGGTGCATCGGAAGTGTGGCTGCACCAGGAGGCCTTTACGAGTTAGGCGACGAGAAAGGAAAATGGGTCCTACATTCTCTTGTATTTATTTTGATTTCTTTGTCGTGATACCACTTGAATATGAATTCAAATTGAAAATCGAAATCAAAAATAAAATCTAAAAACAAAATAAATTATATCTCTATGATTATACTTCTATTTACCCATCTCTTTGCTACGCACCCTGGCACCCTGGCACCTATGCTTTTGTTTCTACCGTCTGGTTAATAATTGTCGCCTCTCCGTCCGCCGACGACACTGCTGCCGACGCCACCTCGCCCTCGCCCTCGCCCTCGCTCTCTGATCCGTCAATCGGCGGCCCTCCGCCGGCATGGACGGCCTTGCGTTTCTGGTCCCGTTTGTGCAGCAGAATCGACGTCACGAAGCCGGACCACAGCAGCACAAAGAACACAAGAATGAACGGCCAGCCTTTCCGCCAACGCGGCGCGCCGTTGGGCCCGGCCGTCGGGAAGACGAGGAGGGGCACCCAGATGTTGAACGAGTACCCGACGGTCATCATCGACCCAAGAATCAAGGCGCGCTCTTCCGAGTCGTCCCGGACAACCGTGTTGACGGCCGAGTACAGGATGGGCGAGGCACAGCCGGCCACGCCGTACAGGTACCAGCAAAAGAATTTGAGGCCGGTGGGAATGTTCCAGACGATCATGCAAATCGTGGAAAAGACACAGCAGGTTTCGACCACCGTGTAGATGATCCACGACGGATAGATGGCGGCGAGCGTCGTGCCGAGCCAGGAGGCGACAATATTGATGGCATATGTGACCGTCGGAAGACGGTTGACCTGCACGACCGAATAGCCCTCGGACTTGAGCCACAGATTCATGTAGGAAATGGGGTACGAAGAAAGGATCATGCAGCTGAGGTGGAGCAAATTAGCAATGAGGACGAGAAAACGAGAAGACGAGCGAAGCGAGAATCAAAAAAGAAAAGCGAGCGAAGCGAGGACCCAAGGACCCAAAAAAGACTTACATGTAGCAAAACACAAATACATAAATGTGCCACCGCTTGAGGGAGCGCTTGAAGACGTCGAGGCCCAGGGGACCCGGCCGCCGGACCTTGAAGCGCGTGAGTCGCTGCTTGGCCAGCACAATGTCTGCGTCCGTCAGGTGGAACGGCTTTGGCGAGTCGGGCACGCCGGGGAAGATGACGTAGCCCAGGAGGGCGACCGGAAGGGTGAAGACGCCGTCGATGATGAAGAGCCAGCGCCAGCCTGCCATGCCGCCGACGCCCGACAGGTTTGTGTAGGCGGCGGCCTGGAGGTAGCCGCTGACCATGGACCCGAGGGCGTTGCAGATGAACCACGTGCCGGCGCGCTTGAAGAGTTCGTGGCCGCCATACCAGGAGCCTTTTGAGCGTCAGCGAGTGAACGAGCGAGCGTAGCGAGCGAGATCACGAGAGAAGGAAGAAAACGAGCGGAGCGAGGACAAAAAAGAAAGGCGAGCGAAGCGAGGACAAAAAAGAAAGGCGAGCGATGCGAGGACAAAAAAGAAAGGCGAGCGAAGCGAGGACAAAACCTTACCCAGGATAAAGTGCGTGCCGGCAAAGACGGGCGCCTCCAGCATGCCGATGAGGAAGCGGATGGCGTACAGCTGCTTGACGTTGGTGGTGCGGCTGGTCGCAAAGGTGGCAATGCCCCAGAGGACTTCGAGCGTCGGGAGCAGCCAGCGGGCCAGTTTGGGGCGGGACATGAGCAGCAGGCCCGGGACCTGGAAGACGACGTAGGCGGTAAAGTAGGTGACGTTGAGATAGTTCAACTCGTTGCCGTAGAGGCCAAAGTCTTCTTGGAGGCCCGAGACGTAGGCATTGCTAATGTTTGTCTGGTCTGCGGCGGAGCAGGAGATTAATATGGCGTGGATAGATAGTGAAAAAAGAACGAGACTCACCCAAATACTTGACAAAGACTGAATTGTTAGCAGAATTGTTAGCAGTGTCGACGATAAAAAGACACAAGAAGAGGGCCAGAAGACCACTTACAGCAAAGACACGCAAACACGAGAATCGACGGGTCCAGCTTGAACAGCAGCTTGCGCTCCGCCGACGGATACTCGGACGGGTACCAGTTGAACACCTCCTTGAACAGCTGCCACGGCGTCAGCCGTTTGTTGCTGGTGGCTTTGTGAACGTCGGCCATATCGACAGCACGTGGAATGAATATGAATACTCGGTAGTCGTGTGTACTGGACTTACGGAAGAGCGTAAGGAAGAAGCTGGCCATCACGGCCATCTTTAAAGAAAGATCGACTCCAAAATCGACTCCAATTCTCCTACGCGACAGACGACTCGAGAGATGATACGCAACATGCAAGCCAAAAGACGACACTTAGGCCCCGGCAGGCGTCACTTTCAGAAGACGACGTGTGTGGGGAAATGGATGTGCAAGATGCAACCAAAAGAAGACCAAAAGCAGACCCTGACCACTGAACAAAGAGTGGAGGCAGATCACGCCTTACAGATGGGAGCGATATACCCGAGTTGGTCGAGATGGCAGGGCAAGCAAAGAGACGGGGTGAGCAAGGCAATGAGCTTCGTATCTGGTTTGCCTCCATGGTAAATGGAACCATGGCCCAGATTCGATTGACAGCAATGTTTATCTGCACTGCCATGATTGACACGCGTGCCATGTGCTTGATGTCTCTCCCTCGTGCCGTCCATGCATGTTGGTCCAAGTTCGTGGTCGCAGAATGGTCGCTTTCGGTTCCCTGAAGATATTCAAATCAAGCTGAAAGTGAAAGAAGTGAAAGCAATCATTCCCGCGATCATTGCAGTACAAGCAAGAAAGACGTGCGTCGCACTTTCCAAGACAGGTGGACAATGATCTGGAATCAAGATCAGATCTGGCGCAGACAATGCGCTAATGCTCGGAGCATTTTGAACACGACGAGGAAAACCATCCGAAGCTAGCGTGCGAGGAGAGCAAAAACCTCCGATCAACGTGTGTGGCATCGATGAGGCAAGATGGCCGATCAAATGGCGTGCTGTCGCGGGGGAAAAGGGAAAAGGAGCAAGAAGCAATTATTGGAGATGCTCGGCCGACAAGGGGAAGAAGTCGATAAAAGAGTTGAGGAGAGAAGCGGTGTAAGGCGCACTTGCCACAGCCGGATTTGGGAGGATAATAACAGACTTAATGCGGAAGTAGCCGATCTAGTTCGTGCACGCGGCAGCCAAAAGCTTACCTTGGATTTGGAAGGAGGGAAAGAACAAGGAAGCAGGCTAGCAGCGGCACTTATCAGAAAAAGAGCGCGCGGCACGGGGTGCTTCCGAACAAAGGGGGAGCGGTGTATGCGGCTACAAACAAGCCGGCCAAGCAGCCGACGGCCAAAAGCCCAACCAAAACCCATACAAATGGTGGGCGGGCCAGACGAAAAACAAAAAAAACAAAAAAAATAAAAACCAACGAAAAAAAAATAAAATCAAAATCAAAAAAAAATAAAAGGAGACACCATAGGCAGCAACGGCGTCCGCAGCGACGGCGGCAGCGCCCACAACGGTCGCCACAGCATGCCGGAGCCGTGTACGTCGGCCCAGGGAGCGGCGGACCCTCGAGCTGGGCGGCGGACCCTCGAGCTGGCCACGTCCAGGAGCGCAAGGGCGGCGGACCCTCGAGCGCACCAAGAGGGCGGCGGAC